>OY978226.1:4498246-4585086 GCA_963854785.1 Vaccinium vitis-idaea | reverse complement strand
ATTGATCACTAATCATTTTAATTAGTAGTCTAATTAAGGAGTTTCTTGTTTTATCCTGTTAAGTGTAATTCAATGAATGTTCCACTGCGGACAACATCAATTAATCGTACTGTATTGGGGTAAGTGATTAATCGTAGACCCTCTAAAGTGTATTTCCTCATTTCTAAAGGGTTAACTCCAAACGATATATTCAAGGGTTTTACGAAGGCCATTCGACTTGCATTGCTTTGAGTTAAATTGGGTTTTGCTAACGTATGCCCATTAATTATACACACAAAAAAACAAAAAAAAATGCATACTCCAATGTATATCTGTTACACTTTTTAATATATTTTTTACATTTTCGATACATTTATTGGGCACACGTTAATATTTTCCTTCAAGAATTAGTTTTTGATTTTAAAAAAATTTCGTGCAAAACTACCTTTATAATAGTCGTAGTTAATTACAGTAAATAATTTACCCCATCCTTGTTGGACGAACCGAACCTACATACTGTACCTTCGTGCCATGCATGGGGACTTGAGAAAAGGGTAAAGAGAGAGATGTTGACAACCTGGGGTTTTGCAGGTTGATGGGGCCCACCTCAGAAAACCATTTGACCCATCAGATACTTCTCTCTCTCCCTCTCGTTGGTATTCCTGAACGGATAAACCTGGGGGTACAGAAGTTTTTGCACAGAAATGGTACCGAGCTCCTTCGGGGACCCACTTTTGGGTCCCACACGAGTGATCCGAGCCGTTAGATCATCTTAGAATAATTTTCCGAGGGGCCCCGCGAGAAATCACCTCCATCAGACTTGTGTAAGTGGTTCATCCAAAAACCCCCCATTTCATTCAAAATCGTTATATGCTGAAATGGTCCCCTTGAATTTCTCCTTTGACAATTGAATTAGGTTCTATATTTGGAACTAATTTTCCTTTTTGTATAATGGGTTTTCCACTAATAATTTCTAGGATGAAATTTCAGCGTTGGTGAATACATTTTATAGATCGAATAGAAAATTAGTTCCAAATATAGAACCTATGATGGCTATAGCCATGCTTGCCAACTCGTCAAAAATCAAACTGCCAATCTGCCATGTAGAAGCCCAACGGGAGTATACCTGAAATTGACCAAAACATGGTCAGAATCTGCAAATTTCAACGGAAAATGGCCTGAAACTTGAACCGAAATCTGAATAAACCCGGAATCAACAATCGGGATCTGCTATGAATTTGAACTACGCCAGAATCAACATCTACGACAAACCGAGATCTCGAGTCTTGGCCTTCGATTTGAGGTGAAGATATGAGGGTTTGTATAGTTTATGAGAGAGAGGAAGAGAGAACAACGAAAAATGGAAGAAAGAAAACAAAGAACGAACATGGTACGTTCTCTGGTGTTTTAACATTTTAGAGTGTCAAGATCAATTTGGAAAGTGCCAAAATCAATTTTCCTTTTTCTTCTTCTTCTTCTTCTTGTTATTATTATTGGGCCATTCTACATGAATATTTGTTCGTGGGTGTCGTTCCACTATCTGTTATCCTCTCTCTCTCTCTCTCACACACACACACGCACACGCACATGTTTATATACTCGTTTTTTTTACAATCCATATGTATATATACAAAATTGTATTTCACAGAATTTGTTCAACAAAACACTCGATTTTTTCTTTCATCTGACCCACCCTTCTCATATGTATATATATAGACACACACACACATCCTAGTCAATCGCGTCCTCAAAATTATTTTTTGGGTTAATGACCTGGACACCCCCTATAAGTATACGTTTTCCACCAAACACCCCTTGTAAGAAAAAAAAACCTACGACGACACCCCCTCTATCTACCAAACTTTACCCCAAGACCCCTTCCGTCACCCTTCCGTCTCGAATCCCAAAGTTCCGGGTCATGTTTTGATGATCCAACCCATTCAAGTTGTTTAAAACATGGTTTTAAGGGTACTCGCAAGAAATCGGCTCAAAATATGTTCGGGAAGTGCCTGATCCAAACAAATTTTCATGCATGAAAATTTTTTTGGATCGAGAACTTCCCGATCATATTTTGAGCCGATTTCTCCATGGGTACACTTAAAAGCATGTTTTAAACAAATTGAAAGGTTTGGATCATAAAAAAAAAATTGATGGTTCTAGATGATTTTAGAAGAAAGGGTAACAGAAGGGGTCTTGGGATAAAGTTTGAAAGATAGAGGGGGTGTCGTCATAGGTTTTTTTCTTGCAGGGGATGTTTGGTGGAAAACGTATACTTACAGGGGGTGTCCAGATCATTAACCCTTATTTTTTAACATCTTTAGTTTTGGAGAAATTGGGAGAGCCAAACTTTGAAAGATACGTTCATTGTTGCAATCTATTATGTAAACCATATGATTATCTTTCCTTGCACCTGAAATTTCATGCAAGTGTAAATATACATGTACTTAGAGCAACAGCAGCAGCTAAGCAAAAATTTTGGCCAAAATACCTGTTGTACAGTACATATAGCTACCCTTTCACTATTAACACTCCAACAATCTATCTATTTTACCTTACCTTTTATTAAAATATTGTTTTTCGTTTTTAAAATACACACACACACACACACACACACACATATATACAACCAGTATATACATCACCATCGTCCTTCATCTTCCCCAACCTTCACCGTCGCCGTCATCTTCCCCAGCCTTCACAGTTGTCCAATTCACCGGACTGTTACCTCATCGCCGTTCGTTCGCGCTGTCAATCTGTGTCTGCATCGATCTATTCATTCGTTCCAATCGTCGCCGTCCCATCGCCGTCGTTCGTCGTCGATCGTGATTGGGATTTCAATTGTCGCTAGTACAGGAGGTTGTCCTCTGTTGATCGTCGCCATCGCTATTGATTTCAATCGTCGTTCGTCGCCATTGCTATCAATCGTCGCCGTCGTTGGTCGATCATTGTCGCTGTTCGTTCTGGTATGGAGAGAGAGAGAGAGAGAGAGAGAGAGAGAGAGAGAGAGAGAGAGAGAGAGAGAGAGAGAGAGAATAAATAAATAAATAAAACCAGTGGTTGGTGAACAGTGCCAGTGTAAAGATAGACAGGTACTGTACACATATGCATTGTCAACAGTGATATACCCAACCTGCTGGAGAAGGGATTTGGGGGTTTTCTTGGCTATTTTGCCCAAATATGCATTTTAGACTGCCTGATGTTCTTGCTCTTATACGTGTAAATTCCTGGCTAGCTATTCATTTGGAAAGAGAGGCAATTGGTAAACAAATTAAATGTATTTTCTCATTCATCAGTCAATTTTTTTTAAAATTCTTCTTTTATTTATTTTTACTCTCAGCCAATTTTATCTTTGAATTTTCAGAATTGCAAACTACTCAATGTTTTCATGAAGTGCTACAAGTTTTCAAGGATGTAACATGTGATAGTCATGAGAAAAAAGCAATTATTGAACGATCATGTTCATTCCAACTCAAGAACGTTTTCTCAATCGTTACTTTTTACCGGAACACGAACCGTAATGCATTGCGCACATCAATAAACAACACACGCAGAAAAAAATAGTAAAAATTCTATGTCGATGCAAAATTAATAATTTTGGCTTTCTATATTTTTCCCGTTGAGACGTATAATAATCCATAAAAAATCGATGCACAATTAATAAATGCAATTTTCTTTTCCTTGAACAAACTTATTTTTATCAAATAAGAAAAATAAAGATAGAAAGTGGGCAATATATTGGGAAACTAACCTTTTACACAGTTTGAAACTCTCTTCATATTTAATAGATCGAGTTGAGTATTTGCCACAACAAGAGATCTCTCCATCAAGGCGTAATTTGATATAGGCAAACTAGATTCAAGAAAGTGAGAATAATCGTTTGGAAACATACACTAGTATCATCTCTAGGCATAAGTTGATGATGCAATCACATCAGACCCTCCTAATTTTTTTTCTAATTTTGCAAGCCCTCAATTTTTATGCTCTTTACGTAAGGCATATATGTGCACTTAGTAATAAGGTTAGGTATATTATCCATTGTAAGTGATGGGGAAGATATCTTGATTATGAGAGCTTAATTACTGTACTTTGCTTGCTAAAAATGAGAGAAAAGTGATTTAGTAATATCTTATGAATTAATCGAATTAGTATCAATTGTTTTAATTGTACCTATAATTCTAGTATTTATTATATTTCTCTTTCTAGTTAATTTATCTTTTTTCCATATTTATTTATGAATTATATAGAGAGCCCTGTTTGGAAATTTAATTTGTTTCAGCCCGGATAACTTGCGGCCTACCTGGTCTGCCTGAACATCCAATGATGCTAAGGCAAACTATGAACATATGAATCAAAGGAGGAAGTCAGCAGAGACCAAAGAGAATGTACGCAAAAATGTGATTTCCCGTTCCTCAAGAGTTATTATTATGATGATATGACAGTTCATGTGAAATCCATAAAATTCCTATTCAAGTGCGATACACACCTCTTGAATCTCTTGAATTCTTTACATTTTGTAGAGACATCCACAATATTTGTTTTAGCCATTCCTAACATTAACTTTCAAATTAATACTATCTATTTAATCTTAAATGCAGCCCAATACTTGGGGCAACGCTAGCTCATGAGATGATGCATGCGCTGATACGGCTCCAAGGTAATTTATTTCACTTTCCCGTACCTTTTGTCGATTTAATTTTTACTCACATATCAAGCAAAATAATAATCTTACAGTTAGAAAATATCCTTTTTCTCTCTCATACCATTGTTGTCCGAATTTTACGAGTATACCGCACCACATCATTGTTAAATTTGATTTAACGGACATTGTCACAAAATTTTATTATTCATTTTTATAATTTTTTTATGTTATCCCTAACTGTTGGATGAAATTGCCCAAACATAGCAACCTCATTAAAATTGTAACTTTGCCCTGCTTAACTTTGTTAATTATCAATCCATTAGTTAAGAGACATGATTAACTGAATGCTAAAAAAGTTAAATTTTCAATTCACTTCGCACTTATAAATACATGTTTTTATAAATTTCTGTGCAAATTTTATGAGTACCTTGACACCTTTTGCATATCAATTGGTGCTCTAAAGGCGATCAATAACTGATTATTTCCTATAAATAAAGTAAATTTTTGCAAGTACTGAACTCCAATGCCCAAGATCTCAATTTACGATCGGACTGGTAGTAATTAATCTATTGATTGATTGTTGATCTTTTACACAGGCTGGACCTTCAAAAGAGAAGTTGGAGAAAGCCTATGTGAAGCCGCAGCTTACAGATGGCTGAAGAACATGGCTAGTGATTATGATCCATCGTACACCCAAAAGGATGTTGAGTTTGCAGAAAAGTTGAGGACATTTCATAAATATCATATTAAAAACGGCTTGATTGTTAGTAGTGCTGAATTTCGAAAAGCCAACCGCGCAATTAAAAAATATGGCTTGAAAGAAACATTGAAGCACGTAGCTCGAACAAGAATTATTCCAGAGTGAAATAAACATTTTGGGGGCCACTAGAGATTTGATATTTTATATCCTTATATATAAGTATACATCTATAATATTCAATAAACTTTAGGGCTGAATTTATATGGTGTCTGAACTTAATTATGAGAGCTTAATTACTACTTTTACTGCGAAAAATGTGAGAAGGGTGATGTTTAAGTAATATATTTCAGATTAACGTAGATAATGATTATCGAGTTTTGTGTTATTATTGTTTTTAATTCTTGTAGTCCTTTTTTTTTTTGGTATTATACAATGGGCCTCAAAAATAAAGTTCACGTCTGCGAGATTGCAGGGGTGCAGTAACTAACTACTGGGTCGCACCAGGCTTATAGATGGGATGTTGGGCTGTGTATATAGATATTGTGGGTAAATAAATGTATACAAACATTTGCCTTATGATCATCGATTGTATTAATTGGAGTACTGGGTTTGATTTTATGAGCATTAGATTTAGAGGTGTAAAATGGACCGTTTCTGTGCCGGCCCAATCTGTTCAACTCTATGCTAAATATGCTTCGTTTTGTGCCTGCCTGACCTATTTATTTGTCCTGCCATGCCATTCCCGTACCGTACTCTCTCCGTCCCAAAATGATTGTCCAGCTTGCAAAAGGAAAACTTACAAAATAGAATTTTTCCAAGAAAAAAAAATTCAACCATGTACTAGATAACAACAAATTCTCTTCTTCTCTTCTTTTAATTTATCCAAAAAAAACAACAAATTCTTTTAATTTACGGAAATTTTTTGAAGATTTCCTTGAAAAAAAATGTATTAATTTTAAAACGTTTGTGCGGACAAACAAATAGGATGAAGGTAGAATTTTATAAAAGATTAACAGTAATTTCCTGGCTCATTTGAATTGAAAAGGCATATTATGGGTACTAATGTTATACAATAATAAACAAACCAACAAGTAAAATAAAAAGGGAAATGCTAAAAGAAGTCCAGCGGGCTTCTGTTAAGGTTAAAAAGAGTATTAAAATGCGTGAAAATGTATTAAAAGTGGATGAAAGTGTATTGAAAAGTATAAAAAACATATTGGAAGATGTGTTTTTTTTTTTTTTTTTTGACTTTTTCTATGCTCAGTGAAATCTTTTTGAGTTTCTGTTAACAGGACCGAAATAAAAAAGTGTTTTGAAGGCCACCCCAAATTGGCCTTCCCAATACCTCCTTTGGGCTAAAATCATAGGCTGGACTTGCGCTCACACTTTTTGAATGAAGTTGATCTGATCAAAAGAAAAAATTCTGGCAAAACCTGTAAATAGAATTGGCCAATGCTTTTATGGGCTTGCTCGGCCCATTCCTATAACGAGCCTTATTCCCAGCCCACATAAATTACTTGTACTCTTTCGGTCCCAAACTGCTCGCCCTCTTTAAATTGGTGTAAAAAGTTGGGGTAATTGTTCTAGGGTCCAGAATTGTAGACTTATTGTGCCATTTAGTCCATGTTAAAGTTTTACAAGGTCTAAGGTCTACCAATTTTTTTTTTTTTAGAATTTAGGCACTTTCAAAGGATACCCTAGGGTTTAGGTTTTAGGGTGCACTTTCCTATTATAGGGTTTTAGTGGTTTAGACACTTTCATAGGGTACCCTAGGGTTTTAGGCACTTTCATAGGGTACAAACTTTTTTGGCACTTTCATAGATGTACAAACTTTTTTGGCACTTTCATAGATGTACAAACTTTTTTTGGTATAAAAAAAAAAAAAACATGCCAGCGTTAGGACTGGATAGGTTATAAACTTGTTTGGTGGATTAATGGGGTTACAATTCTTTGCCTAGAACTTTTGAACAAGTTGCACAAAAAACTTTTGGCAAAAAAGAGGTTCGTGTTTTTTTTGCATGCAAAATGCAAAATACACGATTTTCGAGAAGCAATAAGCATTTTTGGGATTGAGGGAGTAGTGTTCACTGCAATTGGGCCAAAAACTACTTCTGCAGTTAAAAGCCCGCAGCTCACTATCGGACACATGAGCTCTGGTATACCTTCTCAATTCTCATATTATAAATCGACTAGTGTTGTGATTGTTGATTTGTTGTGCGCACCTCGCGCAACCTAGGTTCATTATCAAAAAAGTACTTTCATCCAAAACAAATTAAATTTTTTTGCATCGAATTAAAGATCTCTATTAGTAGTTTAATTTGGTGTAGAAAATTAAAAAAATTATACACAAAAGTACTTTTTTTTTATCCGAAGAGAATTGCAAAGCCAACAAACCACCAATGTCATAACTGATTTGGTGAAGGGTCATCAACAAGCCAGTAAGGTAAAATACTTTCATACACATTTTTTCAAATTTTTCCGAACTAAATGTAGTGGTTTTTATTTTTTTAGAACCAAAACCTGACATTAAACCGTAAAACCAGTCCAAAAGACATGGTTTAGTCCAAATTGGTTCGGTTTACCAGTTTTCGGATTTTTTTCGACACCCCTAGAGACTATGGCAACTTTGTAACCATGCGAATTGAAGGTTCGCAATTTCGCATGAACAACATACATGAATAATCCACAGGTATACAGATGCTACATATGGATTTGGATATGGATATATGAACATGATTTTCATACCCAACATTCCTTTAAAAGGTTTTTTTTTTTAATTTCAATTGACAAAAATACCCTCTTTAAACGCGAGTTTATCGAACAGGAAGATGTTTTTTTTCTTGCAGTATCGTTTTTAAACTGGTGTTTTCTTTTCATTTATAATAATTAATTGAAAACAATGCTAAGGAATTGGATGATCCTATTTTGTACATTGGGGCACCCTGCAAGCTTCTTTGATGGTCGGAATCGTTCACTTCTTAAAACATATAAAGAAATTAATCTCACCAAAACCACTCATGTTCGTCGAGTAGCGATTGAAGAAGTTTATGTTGTTATAAATGCTTTTCAATTCACTATTGCAATGTTTCTTCTTTAGGGACTTGGGGGATGCTGTGCACCTGGGTGCTTTCCACTCCTCGGCCGTCAGATCATGTTTTGGACGGTTTGGATGTGTTTGGCAATTTTACTAGAATTTTGATTTATTTTTACCTGTAAAAAATCAAAACACATCCATGCCGTCAAAAACACAATCGGACAGCCGACGGTTACAATGCACCTTCGGATTCCTTTCTCAAGTTTGTTACAAATTATTTCAATCGAGATATAATGTACTTACATTTGGTGTCACATACATCGAACGGTTTCGAACACTTTTTTGTTCCCAGTTGTGTACCACACAAATACATTTATACATACAAGTCATTTCAGTGGTCTGTTTACTAATTCATTCCAGTTAGGTACGGCTTGAAATGATCAAATCTCATTGGTCCAAAGTCATTTTTTCCTATCTTCAATCAGATCTCATTCTCACCCCCTCATCATAATAAAGTGAACTTCGAAACACAGCTAAAGTCCGAAGACTCTGAGAAGTCTTCTGAATATAAAAATAAAATTGGGGTGGCAAATGTAATGGCTGATGCAATGGATCCTTCAATGTATAAATTAAACTGGAGTATAATATAATAATGGGAGATCACGTTCTCCCTCGCGCGTGAAAACTACTGTACGTTGAATTGAAGGCTTTGTTCACTTGTCATGGGTGTTCCCCTAATAGTGTTTTTAGAATAAAGTAGTTTTTTTTTCAGTTTCTTATATGATTTATTGTGAGAGAATAATCTGTCTTGATTTTTGAAAAAATATATTTTTTGTTAGTGGAAAAAAACTAATTCCGAGAAAAATTATAGTGAAGTGAATGAAAATGCAAGTGTTTTTTTATGCGTTCCTTTCATAAAAGAAATATAAGAGAAAGTTGGAAAATAGTTGGAGTAGTTTAATTTAATAGAAATGAATGGGAATGCAAGATTCTTGTAACATCCCGCGTTTTTTGCTAGACAAATTTCGAGGGAAACTAATTCTTGGAGAAAAGTTAAGAGACCTGAGTCCCACAACTTTCCTGCTAACTGAACACAATTATTATTATTATTTTGATGGAAAAGATCGTCTCATAAAACAACAAAACATTACACCGTACGGAGGGCCTCTTAACATACATCAATTTACAATAATGGTAAGCACACACCACTCCACCCACCACCAACCACACAAGTCTATGTGGTACTGCATGATTGGTGATTGCAAAGTAGTTTCAAAATGGTTGTTCTCGCATTACCACTCGTACAGTGCCGCATAGGCTTGTGTGATGAAGTGGTGTGTCCCTAGCCAGCAAACCAGCATTACCCGTAATCTTTACACAATCAGAGTCCTTCAAGGTGGCCTTAAGGAAAAGAAACATGGACAGCGCTTCATCTACAGAACACCACCCATTTCTATAAACAACATCATTTCCTGCACGCCAAACGACCCATGATATACAAACAGAGTCCCAAATAACATCCGGTCCGGAGCCTGTTTGATCCACTCCATAAACTAGTCCTCCACCCTTATCAGTGTGGCCATTGTGGAAACTTTATATCCATCTCAAAATCAATTGGTAATAAGTGGAGAGGTCCCAACATATATTAAGTGATCACCCATTCCACTCCTAGGCAATGTGGGACAATATTTCTTAACATCCCCCTCACGTGTGGCCACTTTTTGAGTCCTATCATCGTGCAGCCATTTTTGCTGGTCTGTCTTCGTGGGTGTGGGATTGGGATTTTTTTTTATAAATGTGGAGTGGAATAGGCCCCGCTCTGATACCATGTGGAAACTTTATATCCAACTCAAAACCAATTGACAATAAGTGGAGAGGTCCCAACATATATTAAGTGATCACCCATTCCACTCCTAGGCAATGTGGGACAATATTTCTTAACATCCCCCCTCACGTGCAGCCGCATTTGAGGTTTGTCACGTGTGGCCACGTTTTGGGTCCTATCATCGTGCAGCCTTTTTGCTGGTCTGTCATCGTGGGTGTGAGATTGCGATTTTTTTTTTTTTTTTGAGAAATGTGGAGTGGAATGGGTCCCGCTCTGATACCATGTGGAAACTTTATATCCATCTCAAAACCAATTGGCAATAAGTGGAGAGGTCCCAACATATATTAAGTGATCACTCATTCAAATTAAATCTCAAGTGCGACGCACGCCATAATCGCTTAGCAAACTCATTCCAAAAACAAATGTTCCATAAAATTTGGGATAATCGAAATAATTCGTAAAACACACAATTTTTAAAATTAATAGAACCCAGACAGGCTTTTAATCTAATAATCTCGATCCAAAATTACATGTTGCATCATGTCAGGCTTATTCTAGTACTAGTTTAGATTACATGACGTTATTATTGACCAATGAGTGTTCATGTACGTTAGAAAAAATCGATGTGGGACAGTGGGAGAGACATAATATAAGTGTAAGTCTCCATCCAACAACATTTCTTTTTCTTTTCCTTTTTGATTGACGGTGGCTTTCAAATTCCACTTCTAACCTCTAATTATTGGTGTCTTGATGATGTGATAAGTAAGTGTATCTTTTCATTTCTTAATCCTAATCGTCGGCAACATCACGAGAGCTGGAATATCTTCTCATTTTTTACTCCTAATAGATGGTGAGATCACGTGAGTCGGTGTATCTTGCACGGTTTCACCACCCAAATAATCATTCAAACAATTTTTAGTTATTTTCGAAAACACACAATTTTTATATTTATAATTGTGAATTGCAACTAGTGAGTTATTTTGTGATTGTGGGCATTCTACAAGTCCCATCAAGATAATTCAAGGCATCAAGTAATTAAAATTAAATATAGCTTGATTGGCCTTTGGTATGAGAAATGTATAATCAGCTTTTCATCACAAAATCTAGACTTAGTCTAGAATTACATAAAATCAGCATTTTAAAAGTTGGCAAATGATTTCCCACCTTTTATTTTTATTTTTATAAACACACTCCTTTCTTGCCTCTTAGTGGAATTTTTATGTGTGAAAATTTTACTAAGAGACAAAAAAGGAGTGTGTTTATCAAAAAAGGGAGTGTAAAAATCATTTCCCTTCAAGTACTTGCTGAGAAGCACCCAGGTAGTTTCTCTAATTTGTGCTTTTATGGTCTGTTAATTCGTTGTACGATTTGGATCGTCAAGTGAGACCTGCGGCGGTTGCAACTTGCAGTGTAATCCAAAACTTTCTAATAAGGGATCCGTTACATGTGGATTTTATCAAGTCACCTTTCCCGATTAAATTTTGATACAGCTTTATCGAAAATTACGTGGATGAAGCCAGTGGCGACGCCATGTGGAGTACAGTGCAGTCGCCTGACCCCACGGCAAAGAAAATTCCTCTTATGAGCATACTGAATTTTTGTCTTAACTAATGAACCCACTAAAATTTAGTTTTGAACCCAACTTGGAACCACCACACAAGAATTTTCCTTCCTAATAGCTGTAAATCCACCTCTTACAAGTTACTACGTATATTACTCGTACATAGTCACTGTCCAGTAATTAACTTCGAATATCGTTTTTGTCTTTAATGATTTTGGGCTTAATTTGTACCCAAAAAAAATAGGTGTATCTTTAAAGTTTGAAATATCTGACATAATATTGTTAAGTGTTCGAATACAATGTTATACATACATATGGGTCATTGATATAGTTATCTGTCTGTTAGTCTACTTACAAATAAAGTTAGCATTGTTTTTATCCATCACGGCCCCAGTAGTGGGTCTTACTTACTGGAAAAAAGAATGTAGAAGTATATTTTTCAGCAATGAAATATGTAAAGACTAAGCTGTAAAATTGAACTCGAACGAGAGATCCGTGGTTGTATAGTCGCTTGGTCACATATGGTGAAAAAGAAGTGTTCAAATATTGCTGGAGTCGCCACTAGATGAAGCCTTTTTGATCATTTTTTTTATAATTTTTCTTTAGAACCCTTAAAAATACGTTTTAAAAATATTAAACGGTTCAGATCACTAAAATTCGATCGAGAAATGTGACTTTTGGTAAAGTCCACATGTAAACAATCCATTAGTGGATCTTGAATTTGAGAGCTGTAAAAAGAAAAAAAGAACGTGTGTTCCACACAGGGAGCTAGGGAGATAAAAATAAAAATAAAAAAGACTTTTTACTTTTACTGATCAGCAATCGTTCCCACCAAGCAAATGACTTTGGGAGATCAAAATAAAATACTAAAATAAAAAATGACTTTGAAATGAACAAGCAAATGACGACATCCTAATAAAGGAAATGAGAAAGGCTCCAAGCTGGCATTGCCGTGCAGTGAACATGCAAAAGTTGGCACTCCGGAAACCATCTGGAGTATCAGTACTCACACAGGAAGGGATTGCCTGTTCACAACTAGGACTCTGATATTTGACTGTCCAAATTTTGTGGAAACCCCGTGAATTTGACTAGCCGAATTAAATGAACGATTCGAACAAACTTGTTTTGAGTTCGATATAAATCTCGTTTAGAGGGGAGAACAGGACAGGCCGGCTATGTCTTTGGGTCTCTGTGGCCCCTCAAGTCTGTCCAGCTCCATCGACCTACAAATTATTAGTATTGTTTGGGTAATTTTAATCGTTTATCTTACAGAATAGATGTTGATGCACGTATAAATTGCGCACGGGAACATCGACTTGACATTAATTTAGTAGCAACATCATCTGTCTTTTTAGAACCTTTCTATTGGTACAGACCAAATTATACAGATCATGTAGCCATTCAATTATCTTAGAATAATTTTCTGAGAGGCCCCGCGAGAAATAAGCTCCATCGGACGTGTATAAGTGATTGATCCAACCCCCCCCCCCCCCCCCCCCCGAACCCGGCTTCAATTGATTCAACCACTTATACGAATGACATGGGGATCAATTGAAGCCGGGTTGGGGGGGGGGGGGAGGGTTGGATCAACCATTTATACACGTCTCATGAAGCTGATTTCTAGCAGGACCACTCGGAAAATTATTCTAAGATGATTGAACGGCTCGGATCGTTCGTGTGGGACCCAAAAGTGGATCCCCGAGACCCATCGGTACATGATCTGTGCAATGTGGTCTGTACCCCCTGATTAACCGGTCTTTTTAAAAGATAAATATGACAAAAATCATGTTGCACCAATTGTACAAATGTATTACTACTATTTTTATGAAATAAAGTTGTCAGTACGATACAATCTCGTCTCTCTCTCTCTCTCTCTCTCTCTCTCTCTCTCTCTCTCTCTCTCTCTCTCTATATATATATATATATATATATATATATATATGGTTCCACTTCCTATCCGGACTCCGGGCTTCCGGACCTCCGTGATCCGAGCAATTTTTTGACAATCCGAACCGTCCAATGTGTTCAGAAGGTGTTTTCAAGGGTCTACGCGGAAAATCTTCAAAAAAAAATACCGGGAAGGGCTTGATCCAAGCAGTTTTTCGCAAAAACTGTATATTTACAATACTGGGAAGATTTCCGTGTGGATCCTTGAAAATAATTTTTGAACACATTGGACGGTTCGGATTTCCCAAAAACAATTTTTAACGTGAAAAAATTACATTTTTTCTTATTTACGAGAGTTTCTTACTAGAAAATTTGCCTATATATTTATAATTATTTCTCTCTTTGTTTCGACGGTTAAAAGTATTTTTTTCACTCCTTTATCGATCATGCATGATTTGTCTAATCTCGAATTCCATCATTTATGATCTCGGTTTTCGTCCTCGTCTTTAATCCTATTCATTCAAATTCATACGGGAGTAAAAAAAATTCGACAATCAAACGTGCCCAACAAACGTATCACTTTTCTTTCATTCAGCCAATAGTCATCCATTTCTTCCACAGTTCCACAACTTAAAAACATATAAAGTAAATCCAGCCTCCATTTGATTACCCCCACATCACTTCTATACATTATTTTTCTCCTCACATCTTCTTCTGCAACATCCATACCCATACTATTGTATACTTTATTTATCTAGTTGTCACCATGTAAAAAGACCCCAATCACCCACCAAGGCAACAAAAACTCATCTTCTCTGTTTCAACTCTCTCTCTCTCTCTCTCTCTCTCTCTCTCTCTCACTGTGTCGATATGGGTTCAATCTTGAATTCACAAGGAGTGGTTTTGGCCACCGCCATGGCGGTCTCCGGCACCGTCATCCTCCTCGCCCTCCGCCTCCAGAAGTCTTTTCCGGCTGCCCAATTCCAGTCCCCACCACCACTCCCTCGATCATGCATCTCTTCAGGTTTGTCCAAATGTTTTTTCTGGGTATTTTCTGAAAAAGAGAGGTTCTTTTCTGCAAAATTCAAACAAGTTTCGAATCGGTCAACCAAATAAGTTTCTTGGGAACAAAATCTTTTAAATGTGTTTGTTGGTCAATGGGCGAGAGATCGCTCTAATCTCAAGTTCGAAACCTCGCAATACAGTAATTTTGAGGACCAATTCACACGGAACTTTGCCAATTTTAAAATGAGATTCTGCCAATGAACGATGAGATTGATATCTCAAGAGGGTATCAAGAGATGTACATAAATTATCCCGGACATCATGAGTTTTTTTTTTTTGTAAAATGGGGTCTCGGGAATATTCTGGTGAATGATGCTGCATATGAAAATTCTGAGAGAAAATAGTATGCTGTATGTATAATTTTTGTTTATCTTCTCCCAAAAAAGACTTGCATATATTGATATATATATATAGCTGTATGTATAATTTTTGTTTTTGGTTTGTGGGTATGTGAAGATGGAAAGAAGAGAGAGAAAAAGAAGAAGAGGGTCCAATTTGCAGAGGACGTGGTGGACCCAGTTGGGAATAGCGACGAATTCAGGAGGCAACATAACAACAGCAGATCAAACAGCGATGGTTTCAGTTCATCGAATTCATCGTCATCGTCAAAGGAGAGAGAGAAAGGGAAAGAAGTCCGAGGAATGCCGGCGAACAGGGCGGCTCTGTATAATGGAATTCTTAGGGACCGTTTGGTTCATCATAGGTTAGCCTACTCCTATTAATTGGGAAGAAGTAAAAAACATTTGTCATGCGCCGTCATGTGGTGTTATCGATCTCTTCAGGCTCGGCTGCTTTGTGGTCTAGGTGAGGAACGAGACCAAGCTAGCAGACCACTCAACACGGTCAGGTTGGTCTTGGACCCCACTTCGTGCTCACACGGGCCGAGCATGAATATATCAGGAACTACACACGGGTGGGCGGGCACGTGGTTTCACCGGCACACAAATTATTCTAATCTTAATTAGAAGTCATAATTTCATGAGGGTAGTGTACATTTTCTTGATTTACCCCTCTGATTTGTGCATATTCTTGGGTTTTTTGGGGAATTATTAATGTTATTAGAATTCGGTCAGCCGTGAAATATAATAGCACGTGAGATTGATGTAGGACTTTAGTGTTTTTGTTTTGAGGTTTTCTGTGTAGGGTTTAATGCATTCTCTTGTAAATGAATTGTGGATAAATTTCTCTTAAGAATGGATTTTGTATAATCGCAGGGGCATTTTGGTACATTTGCCTCTTTCTCTCTCTGTGTGTGAATGTGTTGTGGTTGGTCAAGTCCAGGGTGCCTGAATTCAGACGAGAAAAAATTCGTGGGAAGGAAATGAGTGAAATGTGTTTTTCTAGAACAAAAATAATACACCCTCTTTTACCTTTTTTATTCCCCTCGCCGAAACGAACCAATAATACTTAAAAAATCGATGCAAAACTAACAAACACAAAAAAAATCAAATAAAGACAAAAAAATAAGTTAAGTTGGCTTTTTAGGCCCAACCTCACCTGAGTAAAATGTTTTTTTCTAGGTACAAAAATGATACTCCCTCCGTTCCATTCCATTGGTCCCCTATGAAACTACGTGTAATTTTCAAACTAAAAAATAATGTACTCATGAACATAATTTGTTCATCAATATGGATCTTGTTTGATAGATCTCATTGTGAACTTTTAAACGGTGCGGAAAAAATCCAAAAATTATTTTATAGATGCGTTATTTTTTAGTTTGAAAATTGCACGTAGTTTCGTAGGGGACCAATATTATGGAACGGAGGGAGTACTTCCTCCGTTCCTTAAAAAGAGTAGTGTATTCTATTTTGTGTTGTTCCTAAATAAGTGTGATGTTAAAAAGTTAGTAGGTAAAGTTAGTACATTTCCTATTTTACCCTTAAAAATATATTTCTTTTTGAAAAGTTAGTGGGTAAAGTTTAATAATGATGTCTCCATCAAGGGCAATAGAGGAAAGTATATGTAAAAATTGATGTGAAATGTATAATGATGATGTTTTCTTAATAAGTTAGAATTTCGATGCTACACATTTAAAAAAGGAACAGATGGAGTAGGAACACAACACCGAACACAACCATTCACATATACGTATGTCTCACACACATTTATTACGCTATCCACGTATATGTGAGAGGTTGTATTCAGTGTTGTGTTCGAATGGTTGTATTCTTAACATGTCTGTAACTAAGTACCTTTTCCGTTTATAGTATTTTGACTGGGTCAAGGTACCAAAATTATTTGTACAATCGAGAAATTTCTGTGTGTGTGAATGTGTTGTGGTTGGTCAAGTCCAGGGTGCCTGAATTCAAGACGAGAAAAAATTCGTGGGAAAGAAATGAGTAAAATGTATTTTTCTAGAACAAAAATGATACACCCTCCTTTTCTATAAAAAAAAAAAAGTATTGTATTCCATTTTGAGTTATTTCTAAATAAGTGTGATGTTAAAAAAGTTAATACATTTCGTATTTTGCCCGTAAAAATAGATTAGTTTTTTGAAATTTAGTGGGTAAAGTTTAATGATAATGTATCCATCAAAGACAATCGTGGAAAGTAAATCTAAAAGTTGATGTGAAATATGTAATGATGATGTTTTCTTAATAAGTTAGAATTACGAAGCTACACATTTACAAACAAACAGAGGGAGTAGGAACAAAACTATACAGACACAACACCGAACACAACCCCTCACATGGGAGCGGGGGGGGGTCTGTAGTGACTACAGGTGTAGTGAGTGAATCTCGGCCGTTAAAAGTGTTTTGAACGGTCCGGATCTAAAATAGTGAACAATATAATTGTTCGCGCGAACAATTCAATTAAGATCCGGACCGCCCAAAACAAGAATGAACGGCTGAGATTCTCACTACACAGCCTGTAGTGAGTTGCTCACTACACGCTCCCCGGTTCCCCCCTCACATATACATAGATTTGATACACATTTATTATGCGGGACCCACATATATTCACATATACGTAAATCTGATACACATTTATTATGCGGGACCCACGTGTATGTGAAGAGTTGTGTTCCTAACATTTTTGTTCCTTTCACGTTTATGGTTTTTTGACTTGGTCAAGGTACCCAAATTATTTGTACAATCGAGAAATTTCTTCTGAATTGATTCACCGTAAACAGGGCTGATACAGAGTATTCAACGTTTTGCCAATTAATCCACCTTTGGAAATAAAAAAACATGGTACCAATGAGACAGAAAATCATAAAAGCAAATATTTCTACTCTTTTTTGCCCTTTTTTTTTTTTCTTCCTACTGTTGCATGCATGCATTTACGAAAAACCTTAAGTCGAGCCCCGCTAATGAAATGTAGAGATGATTTCCGAGAATTAATCAAGTTACACATAATCTAATCTAAAGATTCCGAATTATCGGACAAAGGGGGTGTTGGGCAGCCTTGTACTGCGCAGCGTGCTATGCGGCGCTGGGCGCGGCCGCGCCGGTGTTGGTCCGATAATCAGAGTCGTCCATTGCGTAGAGCTCGTCGAGTACTTCAAGTGTATCGAAAATCAACTCGATCGGATATCGTTAAGTGCGTGATCTGAATACATAAAATTGGAAAAAAATTGGAACACATATGACTTGAAACATTGGATGAAAACTATTGAACCCATTTTTTTCAAGTTATTTTTGTTCCGATGACACACTTAACGATTTCCGATCGAGTTAATTTTTGGTACACTTGTAGTAATCGACGAGCTCTACGCAATGGACGACTCCGATCATCGAACCGACACCGGCACTGCCGCGCCGGGCGCCACGCAGCACCCCCACTGTCCCGAATTATCATAGAACAAAGCTTTACTCTCATTTTTTTTCACGCTAATGGATGAATGTCGAAATACCTTTACAACTTTCAAATGTGAAAAGCGAATCTAAATCTACCTTTACAAATTTCCTATTTTGCCAATAAATTTGTCAATTATTGAGTGATTCCTGCATATGGGGAGGGGCGAAAACACGACATCATGAATGATTGTTTTTTTTTTTTTTTTTAAATGGCAAGATATATTACTAACAACTAAGATAAATCTTTTGAATAAATAACTTCTAAGTCGGGCGGAATACAACCCGTATTGGAAAGTAAACTCCTATTGCGACAATTTGTCGCTATCCAATGTGCCGCCAAATTAGTATTCCTCCTGTTTTTTGCCCAAGACTTGATGTCTTCAACAATAGCCGAGATAGTCCACGGACAATCAGAATGTGTGTTAGTCAAGCAATCCACCAGATTCGTACAATCGGTTTCAAAAATTACTCCATCAAGGTTCTCCTCCGCTGCCACTGAACACGCAATGCGTAAAGCCCATGCTTCTATGGAGAGAACCAATTCAACCACGACTTTGCCACAACGCCACCAACGAGCTGATCCACCACTGTCTCTAGCAATGATGTCAAAGGCAGCCAAGCTGCGGGAGGATGTAAAAGCTCCATCAGAGTTAATTTTGATCCATCATGAATGATTGTTAAGCTAATAATATTTACTTCTTCTTTATTGTGGTAAATAGACCAAGTAAGGGTTGTTCCATTAACAAAAAACTGTTTTTTCCAAATACCGAGACAAGTCATTCTCTCACAACACATCACATAAAAAAACCATGAAAAACCAATTTTTTCAAAAAACTAGGGTTAGTGGAACACGCAAAGTGGCCCAAATCCTACCTATTGTTATTATTTTTTTTTCCCTAAATAAAGCCTAATCTTTTCTAAACAAAATTATTTATTGGGGTACACGTGACAATCATTGGCATAAGGAGGCAAAAGCAAAAGCCCAAACGTTTACCGATTGGTTGGTTTGTTTACTCTTATACAACTGGCTATTGGCGATTCTTGAGGTTAGACAATAAAGAAGTCAAGTAATTTCGTTGTAAATTCTGTAGATTTTGGTATGGATGACTTGTTTTTAATCGAACCGAGTGGAGATTAATTGAAATGCACGTAAAATGAGAGAAAAGCATGGCAACTGCTAACTGAAAGACTGTGTGAATGGGGTAGAGAGACTCATATTCACCTTTTTCTCTTTGTCGTTATTTATTTATTCATACCAAGGATTTGTTTGCATCATCAATTTATTTATGAAGAAGTTTATAGATATAATATTTAGAGAAGGAACATTCAAGAAGTAGAAGTGTTTCTATTTCTTATTTAATATTTGGATAAGGAAAATAAGGACGAATTAACTGGATATAGGATCCGAGGGAGGGGTGACCTCAACTCCCCCAAAAAAGATTTCTATCAAAGTTTTTTGTATCTTTCTAGGTAGTTAATAAAATAATACTCAACCTCTAAAATAAAATTTGAAGATTTTTGCTTAGTGTCTTTGTTCAAGCTTGGTTTGAATTTCATATCCTATATTGAAGATCCGCCCGTATGAATCAATACCGGAAAAGGATAGGAAATCAAAATAACAAAGTTAGGAGTGCAGATTGCAGATTGCAGCCAGCTTATGGATAGAATTTTATGTAGAATTCAATCTTGGACCAATAAAAAGCTGTCTTATGGAGGGCGTACTCAGTTAGTAATTTCTGTTCTTTTTAGTATTCAAGTCTATTGGTCTTCTATTTTTATCCTCCCTCAAAAGGTTCTCAAGGCTATTGATAAAATGCTTAGGGCATTTTTATGGTCAGGTCCTGATCTCAAACCTTGTGGTGCTAAGGTCGCTTGGTCTACTATTTGTACCCCTAAGGAGGAAGGAGGTTTGGGGTTCAAGCATCTTTCCACTTGGAACAAGGCAGCCATGTCAAGACATATTTGGGCTATTAGCATGAAGGCAGATACTCTCTGGGTTAAATGGGTGCATATCAATATTCTTAAAGGCAAATGCTTGTGGATTGTTAATATTCCTACTGCAACTTCTTGGACTATTCGAACCTTGTTCAAGCTTAGAGATATTGTTCAGCCTTGGATTACTTATAGAATTGGTAACGGTGATTCTACCTTCTTATGGCTGGATAATTGGCATCCTCTTGGGCCATTGTTCAAGCGATTTGGGGAGGCTGTGGTGCAAAATAGGGGCCATGCATTGAAGGCCAAGGTTAGTTCTATTATTCATCATGGTGGTTGGAGGTGGCCAAGGACAAGGAACCCTGTTATTAGAAGTATTATTGGTCAGACTCCATCTGATTTTCTTCCCAATGGTAATACCTCATACTCAATTGTTTGGAATCTTAATAGGAATGGTCTGTTTTCCTCCAAGTCTGCTTGGCGCGCCTTAAGGCCAGTTCGCCCTATCCTTCCATGGTGGAAAATTGTTTGGTTCTCGCACCATATTCCTAGATGGGCTTTCATTGAGTGGCTCATCTTCTGGGAGAGATTGTCCACGAAAGATAGATTGGCTAGTTGGGGGGTTCCAGTGGATATGTCTTGTTGCCTGTGTAATGGCTCTGTGGAGACTCATGACCATTTATTTTTTGCTTGCCCTTTTTCTCATCGAATTTGGGATTATTTTTTGGGGTTGAATAATGTTAACAGGAGTGTTCTTAGTCTTGCTGATGAAAGATCTTGGGCCTGCTCATATAAGGCTGGCAAGTCCTTAGAGCATTTGGTGTATAGACTCTCTCTTGCTGCCTCTTTGTATTGGCTTTGGAGGGAACAGAACCTTCGCATTTTCCAGCATCAAAGTAAGGATATCGCAGGGTTGATTTCCCGGATTGAAGGGGATGTTCGAGCCTGCATGGCTTCCTGGAGGGGCATTAAGAAGAATGATTCTAACTGATTGCTTGCCATTAGATGGAGAATGTCTCCCAGAATTTTTGTTCCTTAGGCGGGTAGTTTTCCTGCTTTTTCTAGCTTTGTATAGCTTTGTGCAGATAGGTCGTGATCCTTTATTGTTTTGGCGTAGGCCTCTTATTTTCATTGTTTGAGCTTTATAATATTTTACAAATTACCGAAAAAAACAAAGTTAGATTCTTTCTTTCACACTATCACTTGAATAGTTTTCTTTACATTTTATTTTCATATAATCCATCACAAATCCGAATAAACCATTTTTTATTTTTTATTTTTTATTTTTTATTTTTTAAAGAATATTGTAGTATATATTTCTGGCTCCCAAGTGGGAACATATGCAAACATAACTTATAAAATCTCAATGTTAATAATTTTCTTCTTACATCCAACTGTTCTAAGTTGTAACCAGTTTACGTGCACCATATTTACTAGTCCCAACTCCCAAGGCATTAGAATTAGCGAATGGACAAACCTTTAGCAGTCCAATGGACGAGTACCAACCCTCGGGTTTGCTAGGTTTGGGAGTATCCGAGCCTACTTCTCCCAACAATATGAAATAAAAAGAAGCAGCCCAATTGGGACGTGCACATGAGATGCCAATATAACATTACACCATTTAGCTTCTGACAAACCCATAACATGTTTGAGTTGCGTTTGGAGAAGCTCCATGTGACAATCTCCACTTCTCCATTTATTGAGGATTGCTTCTTCGCTTAAGATACAAATATAGATACAACATATATAAAATACATAGGGTAGTGTTAATGCCAAAACCGTTTTTGTTTGTGCAAAAAATGTAGTGCTTAAAAACCTTGTACCATGTGCAAGGTACAAGCCTCTTGTGCACTACATTTGTGGCACAAACAAAAATGATTTTGGCATTATCATTGTTGGTTTTCGGCTCGATTTGGTGCTTCTGTCAATCTCGGCGGCCGGGGTTCTTCTCCGCACAACGTATTTATCATCTATGTACCGTATATCCTTGAAATATCTCCAAATGTTCATTTGTACGTGCTCCCTGGTTCAAGGCTAGCCTTTGTAGAGACACTGTGTTCGTCCCTTCTGTAGAAATGTTAGAAAATATGGATTACAAGGATCCAAACATTGACTTTTTCCAAGTCAATCTCAATACTCATGGGGTGTTTCACTAACCCAGTTTTTTTGAAAAAACTAGTTTTTCACGGTTTTTTTATGTGATGTGTTGTGAGAAAATGACATGTCTCGGTGTTTGGAAAAAAATAGTTTTTTTTTTAGTGGAACACCCCCCGGCACCCAAAAATCGCACATGGTAGTGATGGTACGTCGAGATCAAGTTTAGATTTAATTATTAGATGACCACACAACTAGTTGTAATTGGTTTATTTCATCTCCATTTGTATGATCACATTATTATATATTTACAAGTACTAAATCAGACGTTCATGTACCAAAAAACTTTTTCTGTGTATATTAGCAAAGTGCATCCATGTAATTTTGGACCGGATTCACATATTAATTAGCAATTTCTGTCGCAAAGGGAGAGGGCAACCTTTTATTTATTTGTGTATCCTTAGATAAAGTATTTCTAAAAAGATAACTTAAAAATTACACAGATATGTTTAGACTGCACTAGAACTACAACCTCAATTTGTTCAAATAACTTCCTTCCAAAATTTTAGCAATTTGATTAGAAATCAAGAATCCAAACATTGACTTTTTCCAACCAAGACATGATATAGTCAAGTCAATGTTAGCCACTCCATACAGGTGAGAAGGCCCAAATAAAACGGACTTGGGTTGCTATTGTGTAGTCCCGTGTACAGTAGGTGTCGTGCACATCCAGGCCGTCCATTGCTAGGATGAATGATTTGTCGTGAGTGCAAGATGAAATCTAGGTCGTCTATCCTAGCAACGGACGGCCCAGATGTTCACATCACCTGCTATGCACGGGGCTGAACGCGCGGCAGCAACCCCAGACGCAAATAAAACCTCACTTATGGTGGCCTAATCCTCCATGCAATCCAGAAACAGATCCCCAAAACCTTAAAGACAAAAAAAAAAAAAAAAAAAAAGTGAAAAATGACACATCATGTAACGCCCCATGTAGACCACTAGCCCAGTACCCTAATTTGATTCACTAGCCACACCACATGACCCCAAAATCTTAAGCCTAAGGTACTAGTAGTAGTCCACATGGTTTGTTATATATCCAAGATAACTCATCTAAACAACCAATGTGGGACTAAACACCATCTACTCCCAAACCTGGGGTATTACACATCAGGCCAAATTAAATAGAACTATTAATTAAGAGTAATCACCTCATTACCAAATTATAATGATATCTTCAAATCTCATGGTTAGGTGATTTCCAAGAGCCGACTCCTGACCTCACCAACTTTATATAGTAGTTTTCTTCTATTTTAAAAATAGGTATTTCAAAAAACATAGGGTTCTATTTAAGTGGTCCATTCTGATAATAAATAAATAAAATTAAGTGGTCCATGGATCTCCATTTTAGTCAAAAAAAATGCTTTTTGCTCATATAAAGCAACCATTATAATACAATAAAGCCACCAATAATGTTTCCTGAAGTCTTACCTCACCCTCCTTTTGGCATTTTGCTTGCTTCATCAAATGGCAATGACATTTCCTAGACAAGCTTAGTCTAGGACATCACATTGTAACACCTTTCCTTAATTTTCTCTAGAATCATGCGTTGCTTCTTTTATTTATAGTTGAAGATTAAGAAAGGAGGTTTTTTTTTAAAATTTTATATTGTTATCAATTAAAGTGCCCTCAAATTGTACTTTTTGGGTGGAGAGGTGGGGGGCCTTCTCTTGCTCTAAAAAATGCTTAGCTAGGCTTGAATTGCTTGAGCACTAATATATTATAAGATGGTGAGAGGGGGTGATTAGGAGATAAGGATTAACGCGTTAATCATAATTAGTTAAGTTCTTCTTCGTACAAACCAACTAGGACTAGCATACTTGGCTATGCTATATAGTCTTTACTAAGAGGTTAAGGGTCAAATCTTACTGAATATATGCAATAGAAAACCTAATATGAGAATATGAAAATCGATCGCAATATAGTTGATTAATAATGATTATCATGTGTAGAAATATTTCGCATCATGTAATTATTTCTTAAGATGTCTTGTGTGTTATTAGTCGACTCGACTTGAAATGATTGATGTAGTGTCAGTATTTTATAGTACGGAGTATATTGGTTGTGTTTGGTTTGGGTTTTGAGTTTTGGTTTTTGTAATGATTAGAGGGAGAAATAGGAATAATAATTAAAAAAATAGGTATTAATGATTGGAGAGAGATAGAGAGAAAAATAAAAATAATATTTCAAAATAGGGGTAATAATTGAATAATAATTGTGAAAACCGGTTCTTGAAAACCAAAACGAACAAGGCATTGTTTCTTCCACCTATTGACATGGAAAAAGTTTCCCCTTTATACTCCATTAGTGGCAATGACGTCCTTTGATCCTATTTACTTTTGTTAAAATGTCGGCAAAAACCTAAAATTGACCTACAAAAATCCTAACACTAAAATAATAGAAAATCATTCACTTATATATGGAAAGTTACACGCATTGGCTCCTGATATGCCAACTTCTTTTTGTTCAAATATGTCTTACTCATGGTGGTTCAACTAACTGGTTTACCTAACTTTTAGTGTGGCGCGAGCTATGAAATACTCGGTAGATTTGAGGAAATTTGGTTTATCTCCTATTTCTTTTAATAATATTTAAGTTATATATCATTGTTCGGGTGAACCCTGGAATTCGATGTCGAGAAAACTTATTTCATAAATAGTAGTAAGATGATATTTATCTTATATGTTTATTACAAGAAACAAAACTTGACAATGCGTAATTTTGACTACAATGTCAAGACTAATAATCATAAAAGTTGAATTTTTTTATCGAAAACGATTGTGGAAGATATTTTTGGAATTGACCTCAAAGAATTTTACAAAATGAGATGATTTTTTTTTTAATTACTCAGAATATGCCCAAAAAGACTACAAACCCCATCTAGAGCACTCGGTTTTCAAAAACATTCCATAACTTCCAGGTTATCCATAAGGATTGGGAAGTAATACACTGAATGCGGAAAACCACCCTCAACGGGGCGGTAGAGATAATCCCACAGCGGGTTGAAAAAGTTCCACACAGGAAACGAAAACCTCCAAAAACCGAGAAGTTGCACCTAAAACAACAGCAACATCGAAAATAAATAAATAAAAGATAAAAAAAACTAGCCGGATGGGATTTCGCCGGAGAGCCGCCACGCTGGATCTAACTTCTTATTCACAGGTGGTAGTTGACTGAACCTTCTTGCTTCACTCCTATCCGAGCTCTGAACCCAGATGGGCGGAAACAAGGAGGGTGGGATAGATCTGTGGAGAGAAAAAGAAGCGAAATTAAATGGAGGATGTTGGTGAAGGCCGCAGAGGGTGGGGTTGCCCGAACTAGACTAGGCCCAGTTTTCCAAAAGATTTTAGCACCCAGGTGCTAAAATCATGATATTTCATATCAAAAAATGAAGTGGTTCCGTGTATCGTTTTTCGATTTTTTTCACACCAAATTAAAGTACTCCGCGTGTACTTATATTTATGAAGTGGCAATTGTAAATCAAACAAGGTTACGGGAGAAAGTTGATGCATGAAATAAGATTAATATTTATATTTGAAGTTTTATACAAGTCCAAGGTTTCAATTTTTTGTATTACTTGTACAATTATTCAAAATTCTTAGTTGCCAAGTAGGGACTTTCTTTTTTATTTGATTGGGGCTAGTCAGTCCAGGCCCACCCAAGGTTGAGTTGGGCTTCGGCCAACCCACTGGCATCGGGCCGAATTTTAATGCATAATATTGGCCATGGGATGTAAAATATGCGGACTTTGTGCTTTTTAAGGTCCTCTATTTTGAATCTTTGTTGTATTGTTTGAGCTTGGCTTGATCACAATCTCAAACGAGTTTTAATTGAATGATTATGTCGTGATTTTTACGTCAAAGTAGTTGACACAAGACTAGAAAATTAAGAAAATTGTTAACGGCGAAGAGTCCCCTTAAATGGTAAAACGCGACTGTTAATAAACAATTTCGATTGTATTTCAAAAAGGAGGGTAAGGGTAGTTTTTGCCAAAATAGTTTCCATTAAAACGGTCTAGTTTTAAGCGGATCTGTTCTAGATCCTCTTTCCCTAAACTTTCAATTTGTAGAAGATCATGGGGATTTGCGATTGCAATCAAAAGATCCCCTAGGCCCTAACGTAATATGTATCTGCTACAAATACATCTGGAGTAGTTTGAAGTTTTTACACATTATAAGTCGAACGAGTCGAGCTTGACAAGCGTGTTAAAAGCTTGAAAGCTTAACGAACAAATTTAACAAACTTATCTAAAACAAGCTTTTAACAACCGAACACGAACTCAAGCAACTTGGTTTGTTACCAGCCCTACTCATAGATGGACCCATAACCCACCACGTTGCAAGTTCAAGCCCAGCCCATCAACATGCTTCGTTAGACCAGAACACTTCTGCTGCTCCACGCTGAGGCAATTTGGGATTCACAGCAACACACCTCTGCAAGCTCAACTCTCTCTCTCTCTCTCTCTCTCTCTCTCTCATCAATCAAGTACTCTCTCTCTCTCTCTCTCTCTCTCTCTAATATAGGTATGTATGTATAATAGGTTGGATTTGCGACATAGACACATTTATGTATACTCGGGTGTATATATTTTAGTTTTGATTTAGATAAGCTATATCCGTTCACGATTCAGAGCCATACATACTTCTGCTTGAGTTTTACCGCACATGTTCTAGGGTTTGAGGGACTGATCATGGATGAGTTATCTCACCAGTAGGAAAGTTCGAGGTTTTGGATTCTGTGGGTTTTAATTCGCCGGTTATTAGTATTAGTTAGGGTTTTTGAGCATTGTGTTTGTGCAAAATCATATTTGAGTCTGTATACTTGGCATTTGGGGCTGTTATGATGAAGAGTTCGATTTGTAATTCATTTCAAGGTTTCGTGTTTCTTTATGAACATATGAAGTTAATTTGATTGATGATTTTACTTGAAGTTTTAGTCAGATAAATGGTGGATGTCATAGGGGTGTTGTGCGATTGCGGGATACCCTGAAAGTTGAAGGGCAAATTTCCCGTGTTGCTATGAGGCAACCATGTTATCCAGCATGGAGCAAGATAAAAGTGTAGCTGAAATGCGAATGTTGAGATTGATTGTGTGGTAAGTCTATACAACATAGAGTTACGACCGGAAACTTTTGCGGAATGGTAAGGGTAGCGCCAATAGAAGAGAAGATGAAAGAAAATAGACTAATGAGTTTGGAGGTATCTATCGTAGTTCGGTGGTAACAGTAAAGGGTAGCACTAAGTGGAAGGGTAGACAAAAATTAACTTTTTAGTAGTATTAGGTTTGTTTGATATGACAGAACACGATGCCTTGATAGAGCTTAATGGAGAAGACGGATTCATGTAGCCAACCGCAAATGATTGGGACCTTAAGGCTCAGTTTGATTTGGTTTGGTTTTAATAGGTGATATGTAAGTCGTAGTTTTTAACACTGGAACTTGGATTCTTATTAGCATAGGTAGGATGGGATTCTACCACAGTATGTAGAACTTTACCGATTTGAGATGCTGTGTTGAATTTGGATCAAATTTAACTTTTCTGGATATATATGTACTGTTTATTGAGAAGAAAGTATTGCTCGTAGCAAGAAGTTCGAAGTGCAGATTTACCTGGGTTTTGATCATACATGACAATTTGTTATGATAAGTTCAAGCCATGCTCCCTTCCAGTGTATCAGGGTGTGCAGAATAGATTAGCTTGTACGAATTTGAGAAGCATATTTAAGGTGCCTTGGAGGTCTCCTTGATTTGAATGGGTACGTTCAATAGTTGATATTGGGGTTCCCCAGGGACATGGTAGAGTTAATCAGTTTCATTGGTATAAGATGCCCAAGATTGGAGTTATGTAGTATTTTAGTTATAGGGATGATGCCATTGTCCCTGATGGGTCTTGCAGTCGTGCTAGATAGGAAAGGTGATGCTTTTGAGTTTTTAATACCATTGGAACTGTAGATGTAGTGATTAACTCAGCGAGGTACGAAGCACGCACCAACGATTCCAACTTGATCCATGGAATGTGCATTTTATTTGCATATTTGTGCCATTCCTTGTGATATTTACTGCACTTTCTTTATTAATTTGGTTATGAAAAACATCTTATGAGTGCTTATTTTCATTGACAGTCACTATGAAGGTGCGTTCATCTGTGAAGAAGATGTGTGAGTTCTGTAGGACAGTTAAACGTCGTGGGCGGGTATATGTACTTTGCACAGCCAACCCCAAGCACAAACAACGGCAAGGCATGTCAACATTTGCATTCGAAGGCCCGCTGCCTCCGACGTACGTATTATTGTACAGTGGCTTTTTGTTTCTTTCCTCATTGTGAGCGGTCATTTGTGCAACTGTGTGCTGACTCACCCTTGCTGTCATTTTTATGGGGAAAGTCAGGTTTCTGTTGAAAGTACTGCATATTTGCATGTGCATCATTGGCGATTCCACCTTTCGTTGATATCAATGGTTAAAATTCTCTCTTTGGTCCTCTCTTCTAGGGTACTCGAGTGGTGTTCATCTAAAGATTTTCAGTTTAACCATTGGTTTTATGGTATCTCTGATTCTCTGCTGTTATCATCTGCTGGTTTTCCCAAATGAGAACATTGAGAAGTACCAAAAATTGGAATTTTACAGATAAATACAGAAAATGTAATATTTCGCTGCAGTTAAAGGATATTGCTCCTTGCCATGTAGGAGTTCCTCCCTCTTATAAAGCTTTGGTTTATCATTATGTTCTTAATTTTTTGGTTCTCATTCCTCGGTTTGGAACTTCAGTGTTGAAGGGAAGCTAATTCTTGGTGTTCATGACATAGATACCTAGTTTCTTAAATGCGCATTATTAGTATTTTTTTTGAATAAGTTCTTAGCTGCACATTATGCTATTTCCTCAATTTTATTGTGTTGCTTGAATCATGTTTCTAGCCATTTCATTTGTTTTGATACTGTAAACTTGCCCAATAATTTAATGTATAGTTCCAGTCAATTCATTTTTCTGCTTGAATCGTGTTTCTGACAATTTCAATTGTTTTGATACTGTCCACTTCTTACCCAAGAATTTAATGGATAGTTCCAATACATTTTTCCGCAGAATTTAAGATATGACATCAGAACTCTCTCTTAAGCAATTTACTCATCTTAATCGGAACACCTATCTATTGAGTTCACACAAATTGCAATTCATGCATGCATGTACTCGAGTACATGACTTGCGTAAATTTAGTGCTCTCCTCATTGAGAGGAAGCCACCCTCTTGACGATTGAGACGGGCTAAGCTTAAATGCATTACTTAAACAAATTTCTTTTGGCTGGCAGAATAACCAATTATCTCCAGTTTAATATCCTTCTAATTATTTCCTTATGCTTTTAATTGTCAGGTCCTCAGAGACAAGCACTAATCAGGAGACTTCACATATCTACAGCTTCAGAACTGGTCTTCCTTCTCTCATACCGAAAAAGAGTGAACCTCCTGTTATGTTTGGATGGAGAATGGGCCTGGCTTCTCTTATTCAACCAGGGAGTAAGCAGTAGAAGGTATGGAAGAAAATGTGGAATTTCCGCTCAACAGATAGTACTTGTTTTTGGGGTCCTTGTATGTCATTTGTGCTGCTGATATTTTATGTCTTTTGTGAGATGATCCTTTAGTCTCTATCTCTGTTGGATTTTGTTAATTTGGCTGCTGTTATAGTTTAAAAAATGGCACAATATTTATGGTAAAATGGGAAGAAGTATACTGGAAAGACATTTGTGTTTGCTTCTTGTATGGAGGCCTATCTTCCAGTTCATTGCCAGGAATTGTTAACATTGTTTTGGTAGTAAAAGGGAATCATAATTTGGAACTCTTTAACTCTGCACGCTGCAAAGAATTGAAGGAATCATGACCTGGAATACCATGGCTATGGAACAAAGTTACTTCCCACTGGATATTATAAATGTATTCTTTTTCAAAGTTGTCGGCATGTGCTTTCTGCTGCACCACAGGGTGTTTTTGGCTAGCTTCTGAAATGGAAGTGTATATCTGTAGACAAATTCTGAAATGTAAAAGATTTTGGTCTACGCTTTGAAATTTTGATTTTTTGTTTTGTAAGCACCTATTTCTGATTTGGGAATCCAAATTGTTAGTTACATACTATAGAGTAAAGCCTCCGATTAGTGAAAAACAGAAAAGAACTTAAAATATCAGAGAACATAGAAAGAGGAGGAATTTGATTTTATTGATAGTTGGGTGTAGAACCCTTGTTTAAATCAAAAGTTGATGATACGTTTAGAGGGGTTGGAACTCTTTGCCTATTGCTCGCCATGCTTACAACGACTCGTCTTCCAGATTTGTTGAAGATTGCTCTGTGTGTCTCTTGCTTCTCTTGTATTTTCAACTAAGTCTCTCTATCTTTCTTCTCTATATTTCCACGTTTCTTAGAATGTCTTTCTGGTTTTCTTGGATATGAATAATATGATGTTTAAAGTGAGTCAGCATCATGGATGATATAGGACTTCCACGCCTTGTTCATCGTAGATTCGAATTATAAACAAGGTTCTAATACTCGCTAGACGCTCCCAGGGCGGCCGGGCACTTTCTAGCTTCCAGGGCTGAGTACTCGGCACCTAGTCGGACAATTAGTCGGTCTAGTCGGGCTAGTAGGCGACATTTGTATACAGCTAGAGACATTCACCTGTCACCATATTTTATAATCAGTGTTCTAAAAGAAGGTCCGGAAGGCGAGCACTCACTACTCGCCGCCTAGGTGTAGACTTGTATATAATTCATAAAACATTAGATCGGATTTAGATAAGTGCATAATCCAATTCAAGTGATTTTTTGAGAACAAGAAGAATTTTAATTCGGGACATTTACCATCAGGTCGCCCTTGGATCCCATAATTACCATCAGGTCAAGCCCAACTCTGAAAAATTCTCATTAACTCCCTAACCCGTATAAAAATGCCTAAATCATAGGGTACCCTATGAAAGTGCCTAAAATCCTAGGGTACCCTATGAAAGTGTCTATACCACTAAACCCTATAATAGGAAAGTGCACCCTAAATTTAAACTCTAGGGTACCCTACGACTAGGGAACCCTTATGACTAGGGTACCCTACGACTAGGGTACCCTATGAAAGTGCCTAAAATCCTAGGGTACCCCACGACTAGGGTACCCTACGACTAGGGTACTCTATGAAAGTGCCTAAAATCCTAGGGTATCCTACGACTAGGGTGCTCTATGAAAGTGCCTAAAATCCTAGGGTACTCTATGAAAGTGCCTAAACTATTAAAACCCTATAATAGGAAAGTGCACCCTAAACCTAAACTCTCTAGGGTACCCCTATGACTAGGGTACCCTACGACTAGGGTACCCTATGAAAGTGCCTAAAATCCTAGGGTACTCTATGAAAATGTCTAAACCACTAAAACCCTATAATAGGAAAGTGCACCATAAACCTAAACTCCAAAAAAGAGTGACTTACCTTAGTGGTAATTAAAAAAAATGACTTACCTTATTGGTAATTAGACATCTCTTTTCTAGATCTAGAGATAATAATCCCTAACATATAACTTTATTAGGTGGTTTGTTTGAGAAGTGTATTTGAGAGGGGTGTAGGTAGAATTACTATTCATATAGAGGAAAAGGTACAAAAAAATGTACTGCCGACTTGCGGGGTCCACTTTTGGGTCCCATACGAATGATTTGAACCGATCAATAATTTTAAAATAATTTTTTTTGATTGTTCATGCAAAAATTTAGCTCAATTGGTTTGTGTAAATGGATGATCCAAACTTCAAGTTTTGAATAATTAAGGATCGCCCACTTATGCAGTTATGCATATTTAATTGAGTTGAATTTTTGCGGAGACACTTAAAAAGTTATTTTGAAATTATTAAGCAGTTTGGATCATTCGTGTGGATCCAAAAGTGGGTCGCACAAGCTGTCGAAACATTTTCTGTACCCTCCCTTCTGACTTTGTGTAATCCTTTCTGAGATTTTGCTTTTCTTCAATAATCCTCGGTCCAGCTCCAGAGGTTGCCCTGTTTTTTCCTCTTTGGCCATTACACGTGCTATTCCTCTTAGGCCATTGCACGTGCTGTTCTTATTCCTTGTACATGTGCTAGCCACAAATTTCACGAGCAAATGAGCAATTTCCAGTGCCGAGCAGGCACTATCCTAGGTGCCCAAGCCCATATCTTGGTCGTCCACAACACTTTTGGACGGTCCTAGATTTTAGAGAGAGAAAGTGGGGAAAGAGAGAGAGGAGAGAGAATTCGGAAATTTGAACTGTCTAAAACACTTTTGGACAGCCGGATGTGCGCACACAGGCACCACATGGTGCCCGCTTGGCATACAAACTTTTTTCATTTTCTACAAATGAGAAAGGAAACAGGGTCGAAAGTGCTAGTAATTTGTTTTTTTTTTTTCTGGAAAAAGGGTAGAAAAATTACTTCCCACCGAAAAAAGGTAATGAGATTTTTTTTAAGGACAAAAATAAGAATATATTGATATCCTAGCGGCACTAACATATCAGAATTTATTACAAAAATCTTGGACAAAGCCAAACTAATCATCTAAATAGTGAAAAGCGAGACAAGTTCCAAGGCAATCGATATCTTTGGCTATCAGTATGTCTGATCTTCTGAGTTCTGATCAATCTCGGGCTTGGTTAGGGGCGTTACTAATGTGCAAGAGGGGCTCGGTCCCTACACACCTCCAAATTATTGCAGAAACCACCACATCACAAGCCCAAATCAAAATTCTTATAGTGTTTTTCCCTTGAGAAAATGTATACCACTCCTGTTCTTTAAAAAATGTGTACTTATGTAATCCACTAATTTGGTCTTTTTTTTTTTGTTGTAATCCACTAATTTGGTCTTTTTGCGCACATTTCTCCGATATTAATATTTAAGAATGAGATTTTGTTGTTTATTTAAGGATATGTATAATTTGATCCCTATATGTCGCCAGTGGACTTGGTCATAGAAAAGATCAATCCAATTTAATTATGATTTGCTTAATTCCCATCCATATAGTCAGTGAGTTTTGGTCAACTATCATTGAATCATCCAACCACTTGAACCAGACTCAATCATTGAATTAATAATTTAATCGACGTGATTGACTTGTTTCAATCGATTAATAGTATCTTCAATTATGATACAATTTTCCTTATAAATAGGTACAGAGAAGTTACGTGACAGGAAAGAAAACCCGAAAACTTCCCCGAAAATGAAATCTACGGGTGTGATTCACCCGTTGCTTAGATTTCTTTTTCGGGGTTTCCTTACCTGTAATGTAGTAATCCTCAAATCGGTAAGTATTTTACAAGGGAAATACTAAGGGCCTAAAAAAAAATACTCAAAAATTACTTAGAAAATTGTAATGAGTGGCTCAAATTAATTTTTTTTGTAACGAGTCCTAACTGAATCTGAGTCAATTATTTTTCTATGTTGAATTTCTGAATATATAGCAGTGCTGATTTCACAAAGGGAAACAAATGTGTTAGAGAATTCAACGTTTGCTCACAAGTCACAAACGTACAATCAAGCACAATAATCACAGCGTCAATTAGCCTATATGGAGAACAACTCGATCAAGAACAACTAAAGAGCACAGTTTTGGTTACTACTCCCTCTGTTAAAAAATAAGTGTCCTTTTTAAGACTTCCCGTTATTTTTAACAACTTCTATTTTTTAATTTATAATAGTTTTTATGATTTTGAAAATTTTGTATAATATAATTAATTAAGATCTATCAAATAAGATCCATAATGTATATTTTCCATAATGCATATTTTTTGAGGTTCACATTAAAAGATATAAGAATTTAAAAATGGCACAGTCTCATAAGGTACACTTATTTTAGAACGGAGGGAATAATACATTTTTCAAAAGAGTTTTGCTACGTACAAACCATTTCAAACACACTATTCTCAATTTATTTTGAGAATCCGAGATGTCCATTTAGTAGGTCTAGACGTGTAAATCACTCATATGCCAATAATCATTTCAATTGGATTTTGACAAGTGCATGATTTAAATCAATTGATTAACAAGAAGAACCTTAACGATCCCTTTTTCTCAAGGAAATTTTTTAATTTTTAGTGTTACGATCAATGTTTGATCAACTTGATTTTTTGCCTCAATAATGTATATGCCGACTTATGAAATAAACGGTTTGAATTGCCAAAATATATTTTGGAGCTCATTCTATTAGGTCATGTGTTTGAGATATGTGTAAAAGTGGAAGTAGAATTACCCTTTTTCAGAAGCTTGATTTGTCGGTTTTTAAAATTTGTTTTTTATTTAATTTTGAAATTTCTTGAGTAAAATGATTAGGAATGGCAATAGAATTGGTCGAAATTGGGTTTATACAGTAGATTTTTGTCCCCATCCCATTCAGAAAAGTAAAGAAAGGGAGGGAAAGGTGGAGCCAGGAATAATTGGATTCCCATTCACCGCTGTAATTCCCACCGACTTTGTTCTCCTGTGAAAGTTTTGAATCGGAAATACAAGGGGTAAGGACCACCCTTGTACCGATGATGTATAGATGGCGTAAGGGACTCACTTGTGGGTCTCACAGGGTCAAACCAAACCGTTCATCCATCCCAAAATTAAATTCCGAGTATACCCAAGCGGGAATCAATGCAATCGGATGGCCTTGTGAGCTTAATCCAATATCACCCCATTTCATCCAAAGTGTTTTCCTAACCCAAATGTTGAATCAAGCTCAAAGGGCTATCCTATTGTATCGATTCCCGCGGAGACCCACTCAGAATTTGATTATGAGATAGATGAATGGTTATAATTGACCGTGTGAGATCCACAGGGGGGTCCCCGATGCCAGTCGATACGTGGTCGGTACCTCCGGTCGGTACCAATAGAACGGTTCGTTTTGAATAGAAAACAAAATCATGATAAGTGATGGGTTAAAAACAAAAAAAGAGCAAAGAAGTTGAATAATTTGTTAGTTTATATTTTCTCCTATTATAGTAAAGTCTATATAGTAATATAAATAGAAAAACACAATTATTACAATCACGGGCACACGTGCTATATGTACACATGAATGGGCTCCCTAATATTATTTATTGATTTGTATTTCCATGCTGTTTTTCCAAAAAATTTCACTTCTGAATTGTGTGCCAAAATTGCCTAATATAGAGAGTACATGCTGCTATCGACTGCAAAATTCTCTGGAAATGTTTCGATTAAAGAGTTAAGACCTAGTGATCAACATAATAAAATGTGGAGAACTATATTTATGAGGAGATTTTTATCATAAATACCAATGTTTAGGAAAATTTGGAATTGTAAAATAGATATTGAATAATTGGCATTAATCACTAGAAGTATATATAATTTCGTGTAGATAGGTTACGTGTATATTGCAATTAAGTGGCACGATTTTTTCTTTACCAAAATTAGGTTTTGAGTACAATTCCCGTCGAGTGATTTCATGCTTTGCATCCTAAGAACGAGGTTAGATTTCTTGCATCTATTAAAAATAGAGAAGCACACGTCTTCCGATTTTTGGGCACAAAACAGAGTTGGATATTTAGTCTCCATCTATTAGTTCCATTTGTTTAAGGGGATTAATACTACAAACATAGACACTATTTTATCGGATATATTTTTCATTGAACCAATAATCATAGGAATAATAATATCATATGATATGTAGTATTGTAAATAAAGCATCTATAATTTATATTGGGGGGAATCAGTTTTTTTTTTTTTTTTAAATATCAAATATTTGATCACTTTGATCTTAAGTTTCAATCCGATGCTGATATCCAACAAAGAACAAAAATGATCTCAAATTTCTATTTTTATTACATTATGTAAATAGAATTACTTTTTGTGCTTAAGAAGAAAAATGATTTTTACATTCTCTGAGTATCTTTTCACATGTGACATAGGTTAAGTAAAGGTAATTTGGAAATTTTAAGTGAATAAAAACAACATAAAAAGGAGTGCAATAAGAGAAAAGCTGTGCAAAAATCATATCTATAGTGTACGCCAAACTGGTGTATTCATAGATTTTTTCATAATTTTATCTTATAGCTACAAGGATATTAAAAAGATGATTCTGACACATATTTTTTTTATAATTACAGTCCAAAAATTTGTCATAACAAATGGACGTTGCTAGCCATACCGACGGGAATGTACAGAAAATGTACAAAGAGCGCTCGGGGACTCACTTTTGGGTCCCACACAAGTGATCCGAATCGTTCATTATTCTTAAAACATTTTTCCGAGGGGGCCCACAAAAAATCAGCTCAATCGGACGGTTAAAAGTGTTTGAACCAAAGTCCCACGTTTCAAATCAGAATAGGTCCCCGAGCGCGCTTTGTATATTTTCTGTACATTTCCGTCGGTACCCCCAGGTTTATGCGGGTGCTCAAGTAGTAACACAAACGTAAACCGCTTTCCGGGTACCTATCTTTTTCCCAAACGTAAACCACTTCTGGGTAGGAAATCAGCAGCCAGGTCAAGTGGCGGCGGCAGTTATCTTCCTTTCACTGAGTACCACGGAGAGAGAGAGAGAGAGAGAGAGAGAGAGAGGAGAGAGGAGAGAGAGAACATTTCCAACACAGAGGTAGCTTCAAAGAATCACTTTCACCTTATCCCTCTCTCTCTCTCTCTATATATATATACATACACCAACAACAGTATCTACAGCCCTTCCTCTCACAATTTCGTCTAATTTCGGAACCCGCTTTCCAGATCCTTACTTGCATTGGAACCGTTTGGGATTCTATGCATCGAAACTACGATCTTCGTTTCTACCGCTGTGTTTCAGCCTAAAATAGGAGAGAGACATGATTTTGTACAGCTCGTTCACTGCTTGGATCAGTCACTTTCTCAATTGCGCAAGGTATGTGCATAGTAATCGATTTTTGCTATTTTTCACTCGGTTTTGCTAGCTATGGAATTTATATTTTGATACGAGAATATAGAGGAAATGGACACAAAATAGAAAAAGTTAAATTCTTTTGAGCGGTTGTCAAATTTTAGGATATAGAAGCTGTTGGGCTTAGTTGATGGTAGCTGTGAGTTATTTGGAAGCTGAAATTGCGTTTTTCTTTATGTCGATAGAAGATGGTCCATTTGGAGTTGTATTTTAATTCCCATGAATGACCTAGGTGGCTTGCTTGTGGTATGTATTTATGCATTTGTTTAACTGAATATTTGAATAAACAAATATCTGGAGAAAAATGGACTTGATTACCGATACTGACCTTTAAATTTTGTTACCTTGGTGCCTCATATTATACTGCTGTATTAGGAAAGTAGCAGCACCAGCATCAAATAAGGAACAAAAGAAATAACAACCACCATAAAAATTCGACGTAGACGCCTTTCTTCGCTTACCAAGTTCGTGAACTGTGTTTTGGTGCCCCCATATTCCAGTACGAGTTGATTTTCTGAATTCCTCATCAATTTAATAATTATCACTGCTTCAGCTGAGGAGCCGAGTGGCAACTGAATAATAGTTGCCAGCGGGAATTGTCCTGCTGTTCCACTGGCTTAGACGTGAGCAATTGCAAAGGGGAGCACTTATGCTGAATGTGATGCACAATGTTTGCCTCTCCGTCTCCGTTAGAAGAGCAAGCCGTAGCATTTGTTGGATTATACTTTCAGCCAATGATAGATCGATTTATCTTCGAGATGGAAGCTGGAGCTCAAGGAGAGTTAGAAATACTAGATTTTTTGGGTTTTGGCACTCACTGAACGAGTTTGGAGAAGCTTGAGGTTAAAGATCGATTCCACTTCGGCGATCTGTGCTTAATTGCCAAGATATGACAAAAGCTAAGCATGCTAGGGGAACTATGTGATGAGATAGGTTCAATCATGGGATGCATGTAACTTGGTGGTGAAATTTGGGTATCATTCGGATGATTTATGGTGTAATACGGAGAGTGTTAATCCTAGTTCCTTCATAGTAGTGATGTGTAGTTCTGCCTCAAGAATCGTATAACTGCTGAACTAATACATGAAGGAGAATGAGATGACCATGGTCTGGAATCTCATTGCCTTTATTTGGAACTTTCGCAAGTTTTCTATCTTCCAATTGTGGCTTGTGTATGCCATTCATGAGTGGCTGTAATGCCATGTACAGCAACATCTTTGACTGGATCAAAAGTCTCAAAGCCATTGAAAAGGTTCATTATGGCCATCCATTAGACATTAGTTTGCTGGTAGAGTTCAAATTTGACTTGACTTGGACTACCAATATACAATGGAGGAAACAGTCGCTGTCAGTATCCGTATCCGTGCTACATAGGTAATGAGGATGGAACTCTGTAGAGATTCCTCATTTACAGGATCATCACCCCATGCATGGGAAACTGTTGATACTGGATTAAAGCAGTTGAATTCTGACTGGATGGGAATGGCCTGTTTCCATGCTGATCTACAAAATAAGATGAAGGCGGTGCATTGAGTTTTTGATGGCTAGGGTCAAATGTTCTAAATCGTAGTTATCCGACCAGTCGAATTCGTTAGTGTTTTAGGTCGGTTATCTAGATAGTATTCTCATATCTGAAACTTCAGATATCAAAAAAGGAAAAGGTGAAGACATATTTAGACTTTAGAGTAACCTTCAGAAAGGAGAATCACTCTAAAGTCCACGCCAAACTTCAAATAAAGCCTATAAGTCTTCCTTGCCCATAGGGTTTGAAAATCATGCTTTTCCTGTTGGGAATGATAAATTAAATAACTCCAGCAACATCTGCGAAGTAATCTATCTTTTGGTAGTACATAATGTTATGGCTTTCATGTACTGGACTTTTTACCCATCCACTCTAGGAAATTTGTTTTGGCTGCAATTTCTGGCCGCCATATTCGCTGCAGGGAATTATTTTGCTTGGTGCCTGAGCCAAAATCAAATCAATGCCCCTGAATTATGGATGTTCTTCTTCAATGTCTTCGAACAAAACTGTGTGCTGTCTTTTATTTCTTTGTGTTTCTTCACTGTGAATAGTGATAGAGGTTCGTCTGGGAAACCTACTTCTGGAGCATGTTGAAATTTGCTATGAAAAATGAATTTAATTACCTTAAAGGATGCGAGGGAAATATTTCGTATATAGAGACTGCATTTACATTTACAGATGTATTTGAGAGGTTTTATGCCTTACATCTATGTGGTCGCATTAACTTGAGTAACAATGCTCAGCAAGAGAACATGTGTTCTTTATTAAATTGAAGGGGTAGTAAGTAGATTTCAAATATTCTTTAGCACTTGAAGACTGTAATGCATATTCATATTTCATTGATGTGCCAACACTGTTAGTTCTGGCCTCAAAATAGGTTTGCCTTTGTGCTGGCATTTTCTTGTATATGATTATAACACCAAATTGATCTGAGCAGAGGTTGTTGTGGATGCTGTATCAAACCCATGCCAATTACTGCTGTGGACGAGCCCTCAAAGGGTCTCAGAATTCAAGGGAAGACAGTAAAGAAACCCAGTGCATCTGACGATTTTTGGAGCACCAGCACATATGAGATGGATAATAGTGCAGTTCAATCTCAGAGAAGCATCTCATCTATGAGTGTATCAAACCAGAGCCTGAATTACAATGTTGGCACTGGCAGCGCTAATTCTGAATTTGTAAATCATGGTAAGTTTTAGGCTTCGGTGGGAATATAAATGTGGATTTCAAATAGAAAGATCAATGTTCGATTTCAACAAAACCGTAAGAGGTTAGCTATAGACAGCTTGTGGAATCAGATTGACTGATGGATTCCAGTAGATGATATGTAGTAGATTATTAAAAATCCTAGTCTAACGACAATTCTTAACATGAAGGTTTCCAAATTGATCTTAATGAAGTGCCATTCCAAATTCATCGCAGTAAGACCTAAATTTGAGCTGTTATGATTAACTAATGAGGACAAATCCTTTCATTTGAATTTCACATCTATCGAAAGATTCAAAACCAGGCATTAAGTTTTTATTTTGACACCCATTCTGTAAGAAGTGCCAAGAAAAGAATAAATGTCATGCCCGCAATTGGTTAATTTATAATCCACCTCATGGTCTCCATGTAAATTGTGGGCTTAAGTCTGCTACTTATTTGCCATCTTGGCTTTTCACTGTGCTATTCTTAATATCGTTTAACTGATGATTATGTGTGTTTTTCTTTACATAATTTCAAGGTTCTAAAAGATGCTAGTCGGTCCCAGGTCGGTCGGCTGCCGACTAGCGACTTTTGGCTGACTAATTGCCGACTTGGCCGACTAATCGCTGATTTTTGCCTGACTTGTCGGATTTCGATCAAGTCGGGGGACCTCCGACTAGCGACTTAGAGCCGACTAGTCGGCCGACTTGACCAACTTTTAGAACACTGCATAATTTCTGGTTCATAGTCTTCAGAAGCATATGGTCCAACTTTGGTAGCTTCTTTTGTTGCAGGTCTTCTTCTCTGGCACCAGAATAGGCTTCAGTGGATGGGAAACCGAAAAATTGAGAACCATAGACCTGTCCGCAAACACAGATTAAGGTATATATGTTGTTTCTAATACCCTTGTGATTCTGTGAGAGCAAAATAGAGGCACCTGCTTAATAATTCTTCCCAAGAATCCCAACAAGTTAGCACGTCGCTGATGCTTATGATTTGTTCTCTTTCTGTATTTCACTAAGTACTTCTTCCCTTCAATCCTGTGTTTCTTATCCGATTGCTAAAGAAATTGTGTTTTTGAAGCTGGGATGGGCCTTGTCAGAGCATGCTAGGGACTAATGAACGATGTTCTCAACCAATCCCTCTCTCTGTAAGTCGGCTTTTGGAACTTTAATCACGTCTGTTTATTCCTGGTAACTTTTGAGCTGTTGGTAACAGTTATTACTGGCGTAAATCTAATGGACAGGAAATGGTAGAATTTCTCGCGGATATCTGGGAGCAGGAGGGCTTGCATCAGTGATGAACTCCCCTCGATGTTGTACTATAGTTTTCATTTTATACATTGAAGTCCCACTGTCTTCCTGAGATTTAACTCTTCAGGAGCTCGGCTTGCATCTGGGCACAAGAAAAAAGAGCAAAAGATCTAGTCAAGGGTTCTACGGATGGAAAAAAGGGAAGAAGGTAAAGGGTTGCATGTCAATTGCCACGTGACAAATCCATTTAAGATCAACCTTCTATTTTTTATACTACATGTTTTTTGTTCCCCCCGTAAATACCTACTCCTATTTGAATGTACTTTCCCCCCGTGGCGTCTTATCTGAATATGGAAGCATTACCTTGGGATGGAATGGAGCATTCGATAACATGGAGATGATGATACGTTTGAACAAATTTGGCTTCTTTTCCCTGGTTTTGCTTCACGCACAAGCGCACGCGCATTCACACATTTCGAGAAAAAGAGGAGGAAAATATCTTTTGTGAAACATTGCCTTTCTTTGGGTGGGTTTGGTCATTTGGTGCTTGCGTCATGGAAAGGGGTCCGGCTGTGGTGCCCCAAAGTGGTATTGGGGCACCGGTGTCCCAGTTTTACTTACCACGAACACTGGGTCTACAAATTACAAAAACAAATCACACTTATCATAACCACAAGATTTACTAACCACAGTTTATGGCCTATATGTATGGTAAGTAAAGCCTGTGTTTGTGGTAAGTAAAGCTTGTGTTTGTGGTAAATAAAATTGCTTGGGAAAATAGCAAAACCACCCTCTTTCTTGTGGTGGTTTTTATCTAATGGCTCAGATTCATATATTTTTTATCTAACGGCTGAGATTTAGTGGGGCAACGGTGTCCCATATTCCATGGAAGGAAACCTAATGCATGAGTAATTTAACTGTTGACCTGTGAATGTTCCTTCGCAAAATACTGAAACAATTCGGATCATGCTGGTGGACTCGACGTCAGACCGCAGAGGGTCCAATACGACTTTTTTAAGTGTTTGACACAACACTCATTCCCAGGGTGAGCAAATTAACCGGTAAACCGCAAATTCAATTCAATTCAATCCAAATTGAATGGTTTGGTTCGGGTTTTTTTTAGTGCGGTTTGGCCCCGGTTTAAAAAAATTAAAAACCGCATTTAATGGTTTGGTTTGTAAATTTATGTTGATGGTTCTGATTTCAATCCCATCCAAACCATGTATATATAAAATATTTTAGATACACCCCAAATAAACCTAGGCTATTCCATAGTCAATTTTAATTTCTTGATTTAAACCTGAAAAATAAAGGGGTGAGCATTCACTTTGCCTAGTAAAAAATTCCTCTAAATGCAAATGAGATGAAATGAGCACAAGAGAGTCAAGAAAATATAAGCACAAGACGCCAAACGTAAAGCAATGTGAGATAATTTCATCAAGTGGAACTACGGTACACTTGCACGTTCACAAGTCCTTTGATAAGGTGTCCATTCAACCGAAAAGTTTCTTTTCGTCTCCTATATCCATTTCACATTCATCTCGTTCATCAATTCACTGTCTTAATGTTTGGGAGTGCTCACGGCCCCTGTTCCGAGTTTTATGGGCCTCGTGGAATCCTTTTCCGCATCTTATGGGTCTCATAGAATCCCTTTTTCCGAGCGACATACCAATTAGTGTTCCTAGTGACTTATATCCAAAGTTTGACATCTTCCTAATCATTTGAGAGTATTCTTACGAGGAGCACCAAATTTAACCTCAAAACCACATTTATACTTTAGAGCATCAATATGTGGCTTAACAATTTAATTTTTAAGTTAAAAGTAGAGAGCAAACTCCTCCAAATCCTCAATAATCAGCCTCAACAAACAAACTCACCAATTTGAAGATTTCTTAACTTTGCTACAGTAACTTAACAAATTTAGTGACCTACTGTTCACTCACCAAAAGAGGAGGAGGGAGAGAAGAATAAAAGTTTGAATAGAGAGTCTGATTCTATGAGTTTTTGATAAAGTGACTTGCTAAAGCTTGAACAGAGAGTGATTTTGTGAATTTTTTGAAAAGTGACTTGCAAAATTATAAAAAGTGTTTTTGAGGTTAAATTTGATGTTTTTTTTTTTTGTGTGTGTCAGATAAGGATGAATAATTTTAAGATTTTGATCATAATCCATGTCAACCCGACCCAACCTACCCATTTGCCACCTCTAATTTCACTTGTAGAGGCTGCATTTACGTTAACGGATGTACTTGAGACTTGAGAGGTTTTATTTGGAACATCTATCATCTATGTGCATAGTCGCGTTACCTTCATACCTTGAGTATAACAAGTTAACAAGAAAACAGGTGTTCTTTATTAATTGAAGGGGTAGTTACCTTCATACCTTGAGTATAAATGGCAATTAATCCATTACCATTTATACATACATATATGTTGGTGCGTGCAGCTGCTACGCTTCGACTGGAGTAAGGGACAAAGGGAGGGGGTGCCGTGGCAACCCCCAACCTTCCAATAATTACATAATTACCTTTAAAGTAAATGAGTACTTTAATTCAGTGCTAAAAAATTAGAACACGATACATGCAAGTACTTGATTTTTTTTATTTGAAAAATGGCATGACTTTTCGTAGTAGAAACTTATTTTGGAACGGATGAAGTATATTTTTTATCCACAATTATTTTACTTTCTAAGTTAGACCCTCTACTTTTTGACATAATTAATTAATTTTGGCAACCCCGAAGTTGGGATCCTAGCTTCGTCACCAAGCGCGAATGACCCCAATGTAGAGCACAAGAAATGTCCATGCGGGGTACATTGTGGGTGCAACCCCTTGATCGTGTCGTTTCCGTATCAAAAATAATTTATAAAACTGAACAATTACTACTACTCTAACGAATAGTGGTAAATATTCCGAGTATCGCTCCTCAAGGATTAAAAGGCTAAATTACAATTGTTTCAATCGATTTCTAAATTAATTCAATAAAAAGAGGTTTTGGTTTGATTTCCTAAAATTATACTGTAAAAAACTAAATTAAACTTTAAGCAATTAAAAAGTGAAGAGATTCGATGAGAGAGAAGTCTAGGGTTTCGAATCCACTTGACTTATTTCGATTGTAGGATTTGATATTCGGATTTACTGGATACCGTTAGGGTTCGCGGGCCCTTGAGATATCTCCTAAAAATATCCATAGATCATCAAGCGGCATAGATTATCTCCGCCTAGCACGAATCGTCTTACTAGTACGATCCGTCTCTATGGCACGGACCATCTAATAACACGACCCGTCTTACGATAGTATAATCTATCACAGTTAATTACTATGAATTCAATTAAAAACCGTTGTCCGAAAAAGTATTTGAAACTGCACATGACAAATACACAATTGTATAGGAAAAATAAAACCAATTTCATAGACATGAAATTATCTAGTTCACACAACCAAATCCGAATAATTAAATCCAGCAAAAGTAATAAAAAAAAAACTACGTTACTCGAAGTGCAAGCTTCATCTTTGCCCTAGAAAAGAGAGGTCTAGCCGGCCATTGTCGAACCCAGCCGTGGGTCTCGTGCGCAGCCTCCCTTTCTCTGATGCGTGATCCCCCTCTCAAACCTGTTGCCTTCTTCTTACTTCTCAAGTGTGTAATCGGTAAAGATACGTGCACAGACGAGATGGTACCGATGGGGTACCGACGGCGTCTCCGACGCCGTTGTGGGTCCCTAACGGACGATCCGAGCCGTTCATCGTTCTCAGAATCAAATTCCGAGTGATTTGAATGAAATGGGGTGATTTTGGATCGACCTCATACAGCCGTCCGATTGCCTCGATTCTCGCGTAGGCCCACTCGGAATTTGATTCTGAGAACGATGAACGGCTCGGATCGGCCGTTTGGGACCCACAACGGCGTCGGCGACGCCGTCGGTACCCCATCGGTACCATCTCGTCTGTCCCAATAGAAGGGTTCGTGTGTAATTGGGGTACGCATAGCAACTTTTGGGGTAATTGTCCCGCCCACGTTTCTTACTTCTCAAGTCTGACGTGGGTCTAGTGGAGCCCTAGCCGACCTCTCTTTTAATTCCTTGTTATTACTGCCTTTCTTTTGCATGGGCAACCAATAATCCACTTGAACCATCATCCACGTGTATAATTAGACCCACTTAGTAGGCTGCCCATTTCCACGTCAAAAGCCCAAAATTCCATAACATAGAAATTCAATCAGGTGCTTCTCATTTTTGTTTTCCACTATAAGCTTGGTCCACAAATTAAATTTGATCACGGGCTTTACTTCGAAAATAAATAAAATGTAATAGTTGCGCTCTTTATATCAAACTCTCCAAATATATGCAAAAACACACAAACATTGCATTATACTCCAAGTAACAAAATAAATGAACTTTACAAGGATAAATTAGGGGGCGCCAGTGTGAACATTTGTGCGCCTATCACTCCTGCGCCTACACAAATAGGATGTCCGCTGAAGCTGGTTACAAGTGTGCTGACGGTTGCATTTTATCATTGATAATAGAAACATAAATGCAGTAGTACTAGTAAGTACCCAAGCTAATAATGTAAAAATGGTCCTTGCTAGCTTGCTTAAAGGAATCATGCATATAAACAGTTGGTTTTCTATTATAACGTCTGTTTTGTTCTGTTATGTTTGAGTCCCAAAGTAGTATGTTTCCATGAAGTCTAGGATCTTCCTGATTCTGAATCTAGGCTCCTACTATCAAGCAAGTTACGGCAGAATTCATGCTGTAAACAATATCAAAACCGGATATATATAGTAGAGCAAAAGGGTAATCTTTTTGGAACATCCAAAAATATAGTTCAGAATTTTGCATCACTGATCAACTTCCCCAATGCAGAAGAGACCGCAACCAACATAAAGTATGAAGGGAGAAGTTACATTGATCTATACTGAAATCAGCTCGGGTTCCATAACCATTAAGGCTCTAAAGTTAAATATTGCTTCACGAAATTACTACTATTTACTTGATGAAATTTAGTGCTGCCGCTGTTGCTATGAGATGAAAACAAAACTTGACCTGTCAGTACGTTCTTCACATTGGATCTCTAATATGTCTTGAGTCTCCACAAGTGCCTTCAAAACTTCGTATTCTTGTAATCAGTGTAGTATATACTTTGTGTGTTCCAACAAAAGGAAAAAAAACCTTCCTATACTTCCATTTTCTGATTGTCTCCCAGCATGATCGTGTTTATTCCAGAACTGCGGAGCTCTCCCTTAAGACCCTTCAGGAACCCTTGCATCACTACTACCTTGTTCAGAGTCCCCAACACCTCCAAACTCAGAATTTGTATCTCTGGCACCAAAACCAGTGGCCTTTCGACCACTCTGCCTTTGGAAGGCAATTTTAAGGACATCTGCAGGCAACGACTCCTTGTAGTTGAGGAACTTGTCGATGAACTTGTGGTCTGGATCAAACACGCCAAGATTCTCAATCAGAAGCATCTCAGCCTCCGATCTGGATTGCTTTGCACAGAATTCCAGGAAGCTCTTTCTAATAAAGAAAAAATCAAGTTGAAAGTCAGATCAAACCAACTACATTTCTGAACCTGCTCTCAGAAGTTGAAAGTAGAGCACAAAACAAGACAATTGACCAGCAATACCCAACAAATTTTCTCCCACCCACAATAATAAAACACCACCCTTTTTCTGTTCTTCTTTTCTATTCATTTTTCTGTACTTTCTTTCATCTTCCACAAAAGACAAATACAGCAAAATGTACAAGCATAGAGAAATACTGATACATTCAATGCCAAAACCAATATTTAAACGCCTTAGGAAGGCATGACAAAAGGAAAAAAGAAGATCAGTGGATGTGAGGCATCAATGCAAACAACAATCCAATACCTTTTGTCCCAATAAGCCTGACAGACTCACTTTCACACCAATCTCTGAAGTCCGTGACCCCTGCAGAGTCGGGGAAAGGTAATTTAAATTCTTAAATTACAAACAGTCCCAACTACAATGGCTTTTAACGTAGAAGAGCAACCAACCCTAATGGCTTACTTACCTGAATGCTTGGTTATGGCATACTTTTTCCCCTTCAGCAATGATTGTGCAGAGTCGGGTGATGATGAAAGAGAACCTCCAGCAGGTTTGCTACTCGTGGATCTTTGTCGATTCAATGACCCTCCAAATATCCCTCTCAAAAGGGAGCTTTTGGTACCCACGCTGCCTTGGCTTGCAAGATGAGGACAATCAGGCCTGCTTGCAATAAACAATACCACTTAATTTTGCCTTTCACATTCTTAATCTATGTAATTGATTATATCAACAATAGGTTCATAAACCAACATCCTTCATCCAAGTAGCATGGACACCTCTAAAGATGTATCTGATGCTTCTCGTTAGTGTGCCATTCGAATATTAATTTCATAATTTAAACAATTCTTCTACACGTACCACCATGTAGTGAACCTCTTAAAACAAATAATGTCCACAAACGGAGGGGAAGCAATTCCCACACCCCAAATGCACATTGCAACCTCCTTAAAAAGATTATATAATAGGCATGACAAACATGAAGTATGAAATTAGAACGCCTACAATGATGACGCATAATAAAAAATAAAAATAAAATAAAAAAAGATGTGCAACAAAGCAAGTAGTTTAGTTAGGTATTACATATAGTCCTTGTGGAGCTTCATCTTTCATGTTTAACAATTCTACTAGACATTCAATAAGTGTATATCAATATATTGCTGTGTCCAAGCTCCCTTACATAGGATCAGCTTATCAACAACATGTGTGTATCCCATGTACGTGTCCATCACAATGAGTCTACTACCTAGACGATGGTTATCATTACAAGAATCAACAATGTTACACGAAGCCTCTAAAAATTCTCTCCACAATTACGAAATTAGTGTATGGTCACTGTAAACATCTATCATTATATCATAGATTGCCAGGAATTTAAGACACCAGAAAAATTTGCACATTGAACTGGAACTTTCATCATTAGCAGTTCAGTTAGACTAATAGAACAGTTGCACCTACACTCTGTAATAAAAATAGACTGGCGGCTGGGCTCATCCATCCTAAATGTTACTAGTATGCTGCACCTAATTGCCATGTCAAATCTTGCTTCCATTCCAGAACAATAAGTGTGATTTAACTTATTTGAAGAAAGGGACACGGGCCACATGGATATATCCACATTCCACACTGGTTTGATTGATTGTTGAAACAATCATTATATCACACTCAATATTGTTTTAGGAAGGCTACAGCCTTTATATCACCCCTATTCCAAGAATTGCCAATTTTGAATCATAAGTACAACCAAATTCAACATCAAGGAACATGTTTCAGACATGTTCACATTCAAACAATACAGGCAACCCTTGTTGATTGCAACATGCTATGCATAGCACCAATCGTCACCCCAGTTTTGACTGAAGATGACACAACATCCATGAAAGCTTACATCAAGTCATTTTTTACTTTTGTTAACTTAGAGATTTTTCTCCGTATCTATAGCAGTTGCAACAGCAAACAAGTTGAAGAGTTTATCCGTCAGGGTTATTTTTGCACCAAAAACACATAATGGGCTGGGCAAACTGTTAAGATTTTTAGGGCATGCTTGGTAGTTAAACCTGCGCTGATCCAGAAAAACCACATAAAATTTCTTAGAGTAATCAGCTTAAGGTATTGCAAGACAGCAGGAACCAAAGATTACCAAAAAAACGACAAAGATAATACCAATATTTTGACTAAACAGCATCACAGTACATACTGGATACCATTTTTTATTCAGTTTTTTCCATATTCTTTAATGCAGACAGATATCTAAATGAAAGCCAAAACAGTTCAAAATATAAATCATGAACATTTGATAGGAAAACAGAGTAAAACTTAATGGACATGATAGAAAATGTAAACAAGGACCAATTTTAAGCTAAACGCAACCATCTAGTACAGAATCTAAAAAAATAGATCAAACAATTCCAAGCAATAAGCATAAACAGAAGCAAACAGTATTAAAGTCACAGAAAGAGAAGATGCCATACAGCTTTACTTCTTGTTTTGGTTGATCTAAAGGACCCCAGAAGCGTTCATCATCTCCTTCATGTTCTGATTGCTCACAAGCATGGGAAAAAATCTGGAAAAGAGATGCAGCCTTGGCCGGAGTTGATGCAGAAAGCAACCAGGAAGGGCCACTTCCATGGGAGGGCTCAGTTGGCCGAGACTTCTGGGCTGAATTGGGTTTGGAGTTGGACAGACAAAACCTTTTTGCTTTCTTCCCTTCGGATGTCCCTCAACAATGCAGGCTTCAGAAGTTTTCCGGAGGCAATATTAACCAATGGCGACTTCAGCTTCAAACAAGAAGCAAGCTTCCATGCGTGTTGTCCAGCATGTACTTGGGCGTTAAGCTGTTGGGCAGTGACACTCAATCTGGAATCACCCTTTGCATCCACAGATTCACCACCATGTCCGAATGTACCTGCAGGAAATGAGCCTTTAACTAGAGCATTCAGAATTTCAATCTTGCCAGCTTCAGATTTGCTTTCTGTAGTATCTCGGGGAGATAGTCTGCAAAGTATTTCTCCTCCGCCAATGTGTATTTCATTCTTTAGGTCAGCAAGATCAGAAACTTCAGTTCCAGTTGGCTTTGATTGATGCAAGGAGTGCGGTTTAGAAATTTCCTTCGCCTGGTCAGAGGATTGGGCCTTGGAAGAAGTTTGCTTTCTGGACTTCTTCACAGAAGCTTTCCTTACTTCACGTGTGTCAACATTTTTCCATTCTTTCACCATGGAGGTCACTTCATAATGTTGTTCTCTTTCATTTTGTGCTTCCTTGAGAACACCTATATGTGGAAACATCAATTTATTTCCTTGCTCAGGCACTGAAACTTCGCTCTCTAGATTCCCCACAAATCCTAGAGTATCAGATTTTGCTGGATGTACCACAGGTACAAACTCCACAGAAGCCTCAGACGTTGTAACTGTGACAGGTGCGTTGATTCTCAAAATGTTTTGTGGTATCTGCTCCTGCAGAGATTTGTTAACCACCTCAGATTGGGCAAAACCATCGATTGCGGTTGACGTCAGTGAAGAGTTGTTTGGTTGAATGTCATCGATTTGTCCTGGCAGAGCAGCACCTAAACTTTTTGGAATGATGGTAGTCCTGAGCATTAGACGTGCAAAATCTATTGAAGGAGCTTCGGAACCAAAACCATGGCTGAAATCTCGGGAAACACTGGGAGCCAAATTAATGAAGTCAGACGTGTGTTCATCTTGCAGATTTGTCACTGGTATCTGTGAATCCATCTGGTAGTCCAGTGTATTTTTGTAATAAAGCAGAAGGTCCTTTGGAGAAGGCTGTGAAAGTTTCTGGGTTTCCTGTTCCTTGTCCAGGACTGCAGATTGCTGCCTTCTACAAATCGGATCCCCACCGACCTGCCATTTAAATTCATCTTTGGGGTAAGACAGGTCGGCCAAACCAGATCCCCTTTCATTTTTCAGATCTTTATGTGACTGTAACCAACCCATGTCAGAAGTTCTTGATCTGACATCAGTAGGAATCTCTCTCCAATCGTGCAAAGTCACAGTGGCATGCCCTCCAGTTGATGAGGGTTGACATGCTGTGTCAGAACGTACATAAGAATTTCCCTGCACAATTGATTCCCTATTGACAGCCACCTCATCAGTCCCATAACTGCCACCACCTTCTCCCAAATCTGAAAATAATACAATGGATTAGAGGAACTCGTGTGTTAAAAAGAGGCAAACCGTTAAATAGAACTTATCCAGAGAAGACATTTTGAATCAAGGATCAAAACCCAGAGAATGACCACCATCAAACTATACACCCTCTCTCCTGAACCGTTAAATTTTCGAAGACAGTTCAAACATTATGTTCTACTAACCATCTACTGTAACAGATATTCGTCAAGAAATCGTTGGGATAAAAACTATCACTAGACATCAACGACCATCCACCATAGCATTTAAGATTCGCGAAAAAGAGAAATTAAGATTGCAATTTCCACAGTAATACACCTTCGGGATATAACTTATTGTCAGAAAGCATCTGTTGATCCTGCATGGTTTCCACCTTTGCATCCGGCCAGTAAGAGTGCATCTGCTTCTCACAGGACAAACCTTCAGTGTGATTTGAATGACCACATTTGGAATTGCCAAGACTTAAACTTTCATGATCATCAACAAGAAGCGGAAAATTTTCTCTACAACCTGCTCATGGACACATCCAACAAAAGTGAAGCAAATAAGAAACTTAAAGAAAATTCCATGATTACAAGAAAATGGACACATTCAGTACCAAGCTCAGCTCGTCTCTCTTGCACAAAATCATTGGAATTTCTGCCAAGGTATACATTTGATAGACTTGCATAACCTGGAGATGGAGCAGCATTGTTTCCCTGTACCGATAGCAAACAAGCGAAGAAAACTCCAATTCAGAGCAGAGTGTTGCATAATTATTCCATAAACATCCACAATTGCTAGCAAAAATGGACTAGAAATTATACACAAGGTTCAAATTCCATCAACTCCTAAATAGTAGCTCTGCCTAATTCCAGGCATATTGCCTAATCCTAGGCATATTGACCAGCCAAATGATTAACCCCAAGGGCAACTTTAACTTTCCCATACACTGTGATAATGAGACAACAAGGCAAAATGCTCAAGTTTCCGACAAATAAACTAATCAATGCCTGTACATTTAACAACCATGTATTTGAAAAATAGATAGCTTTCTATGATGTATATAATACCAAGAATTGATAACTACAAGGTAAGGACTCTTATGCGCGCGCGCTCGTGTGTGTGTGTGTGTGAGAGAGAGAGAGAGAGAGAGAGAGATGTGCAAGTTTTTACCTCCTCGTTTTCCTCATTATTGACATCAGGAGCTTCATTTATTTGATCTTGAAAATCTGCAGGATTGCCATCCTGGGGATTGACATCAGGGCCGGCCTCTAGTAGCAAAATTTGATTGACATCTTGGGCTTCAAACTGTTTTCTGTAAATTCTAACCAACCTCCAATTGAAATCAAGATTATTCCCTAGTTGATGCATAGCCACCCCAAGTTCTGTCGCCCCGATAAATCTTCATTAACCAGCCTGATGAAATCCCCCCTTGTTGCCTAAGTGAGTGGTAGTAAGTAGTACTTCTACCGGAAACAATTTCATTCTGGCCTCCTGTAACTCCATCATTCTTTGAACTGCACTGGTGCCATTCGAAGTCCCCTCCAACGGGGACTAGCATGGGTTGCCTACTAAATAGAAAAAACAGACTTCCAACCGCGTTGTAGATTTGCCTCATTTCTTGCTCAAGGTTTCTTGGGTCCATGGGTAAATTCTCTATCGGAACACAGAGGATTGGGGAAAATCCAAAAACAAGTGGATATGCCCAAGGTTGAGGAGCCGACACCCTTGGGAATAGGAAATTTAGAATCAAATCAATTTCACTAACAATTTGTGAGTCTCCCCATCCCATAGGAAACATATGGAGAGTACCAAGAACACGGTCTTGTTCTTGGTGTATATCTAATCCTATGTTTTCACCTTCTACGTTCTCTCTCTTTATGGGCTTGTGATGGAATCTTACAATCCTCCAACCCATATTCAAATTAGCATTTGGATTGTTTCGAGGGGAAGCGTAAAACACGTCCATTAACCACCCAGTACTTCTCTCATTTACCGGGTCCAATTGATAATACATTTCCCTAAACCCCAAAAGTTCATCTTGTTCGTAAACCAGAGATTTCTCAACTCTGTTATCACCTTTCACGCACATCTGCCATTCTGGGGCTTTAGCAGGTTCCCCATCCATTAAAAACAACAAATTCGAATCTAAACTATTTAAGATGACCCCAAGATCTCCATTCAGATCTATATGGCGGGGATCCATTGGTAGGCCATCCGTCTGTATATGGAGTATCGGAGATTCATTTAAGGCTTGACCAGCCTGCTGCTGACCAAGTACTCGTGGAAATAAGTAACGTCTGTGCATTTCTTCATCCTTAATCCCAAAGAAAAAACCACCTGGTAGCAAATTCACGACGATGTCTCTTACCCGAAGAAGTTCCCGATTTTGGTTATTCATCTTGATTTTGGCCAAGGGCACAAAAGAAAGGAAAAAGGAAACACTTGTTCACGTCACATACATATGACGAATTCATTCCACCACAATAATAAAAAACTTTAATAACAATCACATATCCAACAAAGATACCATATAAAATTATAAAGTTCAACACACGAAATTGCAATGAATGATCAACCCACAAATTAGTTTACCAACATATACCATAATCAGGAATGCCACAACAAAAAATCTAGTCATTAAGGTAGAAACTCTAAAAAGACTGGCATGGGAGGATCCCATAGATAATAGTTGTACAATCCACAATACAAACAAACAGATCAACGATATATTGAATGAGTTGATGTGTTGTGTGAGATATTTAAGGTCCATATAACAAGTAAATTGTCTTTCTACACCTCTGAAACCAGCCATCACATTGTTCATCAAGCTAGCAATGGGTAAATGAATCTATGTGTTCCTTACCTTAACTTGCTTATACATTGTAACACACACTGGCAACAGAATTTCTCCCAATCGCAGTTTCATTTATAAACTTCCGTCTAGAACCGTTAATAAGTTAACCTAACTTCCTCCAAAAGGGTTAATGTGTTCCAATATTGCCCCCTACTACTTCTTAAGAGCTAAACCAACAAACCTATGATGTAATAAACAAAAAACCATTGGGTGACAAACAAATAGGAGGACCCCATTAGCATTACATGTGCAAAAGTAACCAATAGTTGAAAGGGACCCCATTCTCATTACATGTGCACAAGATTTTTTTTTACTTTTATACATGAACAAGAAAGGAGAGAGGAGACATGAGGATAAACTACCATAAAGGCATAAACCATGCACAACCACAACCACAACCGCGTTATCATTATACTTCGGAGACCTTAAAAGCCCTAATTTGAAGAACCTTGACAAAACAAACATGTATGTATTTCATATTAACCAAGTACAATAAAACCCTAAATTACGAAGAAAAACAAAATCGAAATGCGCTTACTTCGGCTAATGCGAATCGTCCACAAAATCGTCTTCAAAATCCTCCTCTTGCTCGTCTCCAAGCTGTATTCAAGCCATTCGGTTTCTGTGCAACAAACCTATTATGTAATAAACCAAAAATCATTGGGTGATAAACAAATAGGAGGACCCCATTCGCATTACATGTGCAAAAGTAACCAATAAGTGAAAGGGACCACGACAGCAGATAGTGTTGATCTGCACAACGATTTTTTTTTTTTTTAACTTTTATATATAAAGGCGAAAGAGGAGAGATAAGGATAAACTACTATAAAGGCATAAACCATGCACAACCACAACCACGTTATCATTATACTTCGGAGCCCTTAAAAGCCCTAATTTGAAAAACCCTGACAAAACAAACAAACATGTATGTATTTCATATCAACCAAGTACAATAAACCTTAAATTACGAAGAAAAACGAAATCGTAATGCGCTTACTTCGGCTAATGCGAATCGCCCACAAAATCTTCTTTAAAATCCTCCTCTTACTCGTCTCCAAGCCGTATTCAAGCCATTCGGTGTCTGTGGATGATGTCGATGGTGAGGGGTGGAGGTGACAGTAGAGAGACGCGATTAGGGTTTCATTCGATTAGGGTTTCATTCGGTCAGGGTTGATAATAGAGAGAGGAGATACGATTAGGGTACCAATCAAACTGTAGAAGGCAATATCAAAAAAAAAAAAAAAAACTGTAGAAGGCTATATTAACCAATGGTAATGCTCTGACACCTAGAAGGTCACCTCCACAAGTAAATTGCTTGACATCGTCTAAGCAGAACAACACGGTCACTCTAACTGCTTTTCCTCATGTCTATATATTCTCTTCTTGGAAAATGAATGAATACTAAGGCAGGAGTCAGCAACTTAAGTTAACTAACTGATTACTATACTCAGTTGGAGTCTATCAATAAAATACTTGAAAACCTTGAAACAGATCACTTTTTTTATTATAGGATCATAAACTAACCAAAAAAACAAACACACATCTCTTTTTACCTATTTTTAGTGTAATCAAAACACGACTTATAGATTGGTCCGGAAAGGTGATTATGTATGAAAGCTGCTTAAAAAAACCAGACACGAATTGAGATAAAGATATCACACAAAGATAGAAGTGAGAGCATTTGCAGACGTGCAAAAAGAAGGTAGAACAAATAAGAATATCCATGCTATTAAAATGCCAAGAAATCCCTTTTCCTCCAATAGAAGAATCATCATGGGATTTTTTGGACAGCATTCCAAAGTACTCGTGTTGCTTTAAGGAGATAAAAAATTGCTTTAAGGAGATAAAAAAAGGGTTTAAGATTCTTCGCACCAAAGCAACGATGAGTTTGATTATGAGCTACTAACCAAATGACACATCTACCAATCATTGGCGGAACTATTGGATAGCATTTATCAAATAATCAAGCTACTTTAAAGAGAACACCAATGTATATGAATTGGGTACATCACTTCAAATTAAAATCAAGTGTAGCATAATCTAGCAGGATTATAATGTAATCCTTTGAACTCACATAGCTCATCACATATAATAAAACCAAATGAGTAGTGCTACAAAATATCTCTGGAGATCAAAATAAGATAGAGGCCATAGTAACGTGGCTTACATAAACTTTTGTTTCCTTTTTTTTTTTCTATGGGAAAGAAATAATACTTATAAAAAATGGTGGGCACAGAGATTAAATACAGCAAAAACCACAACAAAACATGTCTAACCTGTAACAAGGGAAGTTCGCAAGGTATCAACTGAAAATAGCAAGAAACATACTGTAATATAACTAAAACCAGAGAATAGATTTATACCTCAATTGATTTGAAACACTGATCTTCCTTCACATTCACTCTCTATTTTAGCTCTTGCGAGTGCACAAATTAAATTCTCCAATTCCTGCAATGCACCTGATGAAGTTCATAACTGAATAATCCTTAATAGCATTCATTGTTTTTCTCAAAAAGCCAACCTTATGGTAATTAAAAATAGAAGATCCCTCAAATAAAGTACAGCACAACAGCACTACAAAAATGAATGAAAATGGCTATCATTTCGTATGTGTTCATATATACACTAGCCCAAACATAACACCTAGTTTTTCTCGCGCAGATACAATCTGTAGAGTGTATGCAAGTACCATGTATGTAAGTAGGACGAAACTCACGAAGAGCTCAGATGTACCCGCATATCTTGATAGGAGGATATTATCAGGATATGGATCCCTTTTGACAATCTAAAGCGTGCTAATTATTTTAGGAATACTAACAAAAAAAGTTCTATTGGCTAGTCATTTGGTTCCATGGCATAAGGAGATAAGCATGATTAACACGTACGTGTAAAGAAAGTTGTCCAGAGCACGAGCCAATAGCGTCCTTTTAAGAATGATACATGAAAACATATTTCAAATGAACTGATACACGACCAAACAATAATAGTACACAGAAAAACTAATCTATACAATAATGAAGAACATATGAACAGAACTTAGCCAAGCAAAAATTGGTTAGATATCATGTTAATCGGATTTGGAATTGCACAAAAGAAATTCGAGGCAGTTGCTTACTAAACAGTTGCTTTTGGAATGCTAATAGCTTCCAATGTAGATAGTTCGTAGCATATGCTTTTCGTGTTTTTTTCTGGCTTTTTTTATTTGTTTGTTTGCCTTCTTACCCTATAACTAAACTAATTAAGATGCAAGGCCTAGGCTATATGTTGCCTTTTGCTTATCAATGTAGACATAGGTTATGGAGAAACACTTACATTTACGACTGCCATCTGAAATTCAAAGGCATATACTTTTAGTTTTGTAATTTCCTATGTCCTGTACCGCAATATCAAAAAAATTTTTTGGCTGGGTACTCTTTTTTTTTTTTTTTTTCCCTTCATACCAGATTTTACACGAGTTTTTTTGTTTTTCTCCTTTAAATAAGCCAAAAAAATTGAAAACCAACATAAGAATAAAAACACAAAGATGAACCTAAAATGGATAAGGTGCACATGAGGCATGAAAGCAAATATTAATATTTTTTACGGCAAAAGGCAACCTAATCAAGAAATTAAGGGTATATTTTTCTACCCCAGTGGTTGACTTGAGGGGCCCTCTAGACAAAACAAATGTTTAATATTAGGCTTGGTTAGGGAAGAGAACCTATAAAACAATACCTAAAACAATTGTAGACAAAATCGGTGGAAGTAGTAACTTATAGAACCATGCTAAAAAAATAAACCAGCATTTGGTTTACCTCTTGGGATTCAAAAGTCAGGTCATTTCAAAAGGAAGTCCCATCTGTGAATGGCAGACACAAACTAGAATCTATGCCATAACATCAGTAGAGTAAAAAAAAAAAAACCAAAAAAGAGGCATAAAAATTGGAATAGCCCAATAATACACAATTTCTTTTCTAGATTTATAACACAAATAAACTGCACACAACAACATTCATCCTCACAAAACACACTTTGTAATCAGCAACAAGTTATTAATACCAAGACTAACCAAGCAATTTCGAGAATAAAACATACTACCTTAAAAGGAGCAGCTGACGAAATCCTGGTAATTAGAAGGAGAAAATTAGCCAAAGAAGGAAGACACGGCACCAAAAAAATTCTCCACGAAAAACAACACGTTGAAAGAAATAGTGTAATGTTCCTTTAATTAATACAGATACTCCATTCATAGAAACTACTAACAACATATTCGGAGAACAGACAATGGAACATTCGTACCAACGTTAACAAATACCACCGAGGCACCGAATACGTAACTAATAATACTCAGAGCTAGCTAGGGCGGGCTACTCAGAGAAGTAAAACCCTAGCCCAAGAGAATTTTTGAATAGAGATCAAAAGAGCTCCAAGCTTAACAAAAATCCAAAAGAATCGAAACAGAAGATGAATATTCCAATCACGAAAAGCAGACATTGACTCGCTCAACAACAGAACGTTACCTAAAATATTTTGTATGAAACAACGAGGACTTATTTCTTCAATATCTGTGGTTGTTTACCACAATTACTAACAGATAGAACAAAAGAAATGCGAATGAATTCCCCCAAAACAAAATGCTATCTTCCCCTGGTGCCACAATTACAAAGAGAGAAGTGTGGGAGTGAGTGACAGAGGAGCTAGCTTGGGGATTACGAAACCGCAAAAGCAGGGGTAATTTTCACTAATCACATTCTCCCAATTTCTCCCGAAGCATATTTCCGTCCATTCTGTAATGGAAAATGCCACGTAGTCTCCATGTGGATGCCACATGGCGCCAGGTCTGACATATTGCATAGGAACAATGATAGGTACACACCCTCTCAACCACTCCCTACCACACCCTCTCTCACATGTGTGGTGGGGCACACTGGGACCCACCGGGTAAGCTCCACCACACATGTGAGAGAGGGTATGGTGGGGAGTGGTTGAGAGGGTGTGTATCTATCATTTTTGTATTGGAACAGGGTGTGTATCTATCATTTTTGTATTGCATATAGTGTAACCCATACCCAAATTTTTTTTTTTTTTTTGGTAAATCAATTTGAAATAGAAAAAAAAAGATTAACCACATATACAACGTACATGGGCATACCTAATGAGGAAAGTAAAATAAAAGAAAATAAAGGGAAACAAAAGAATAACATGCAAACCATGATTTTGAGCCAGCAATATCCTCAACATTAGGGTTGGTCATTTCCTCCGACCCGTTCGAATTCGATCCGATCCGATCCCCGATTCGAACGGATCTGCAATATGGAGATCTGTTTGGAGATTGGATAGGACCAGTGTCGGCCTCATACAGGGGCAAGGGGGGTCAAGCAACCCCGCTAGACTGAAATTTCCTACTGCCGTGTCTATATAATTTTGGGTATTTTGGTAATTTTGCCTCCATACCCTATAGATTATTTTTTAATCTTGCCCCAAGTAACAAAAAATAAATATAACTCTGCCCAAATAATTTTTCCGGATCACCTTCAATCTTTTCCTTTTTTTGATGGTCCCAGAACTTTTTAACTTTCTCTATGATGGGGTATCCACACCCAATTATTTTTGTGTTTTACACCCATTACTTTTGCCTTTTAACTAGTCTCTCTATACACGGTCATAGATATGCAACTCCAAGAGCTTAACAATCGTTTTAATGAGGTGAACACTGAGTTGCTTACTTGTGTTGCATGTCTTAATCCATCCAACTCATTTGTAAGTTTTGACAAGCAAAGGTTAAATCGCTTTGCTGAATTTTATTCTAAAGACTTCTCGGATATTCAATCATTTAATGAATGTTATGTTCCATGATAAAGCGGAGCACAGCCACATAGATAATTTTCTTTTTTGTGTTCTCATTATTCTCTAACTCCTCTTTTCGTAATACGACATACTACTTTTTGGTTAAAAAGATCTCTTTTCGTTTAGTATTCTAATGTACTCCCTTCGTCCTATTTTGATAGATCCCTACGAAAAAATGTGCAATTTTCAAATAAAAAATAAAGTATTCATTCAGTTCATAATTTTTAAATTTTTCTCACCAAATTAAAGAACTAATCGAGATCTTTAATTTAGTACAAAGAAAGTCAAAAAATCAAGTGCGAAAATACTTTAAACTTTTATCTGAAAAATTAACTTACTTTCGAGGGACCATCAAAATTGATTGAAGGAGAATATGCTATAGATTTTTGACCCCGCTGATGGTAAATCCTGCGTCCGCTCCTTGATAGGATATGGCGATTTTTTTTTGAAAATGTTTGGGGATCTGGTAGGGGGTGGAGATAGGCATGTCCCCGCCCTGAATCCGTTCCCCGATCCATCCCCGCCCCACTCCTTCCAGTCCCCGATCCGCCCCGTCCCCAATCCCCGAATATAGGGGGTCTATTCATGAGTTGTGAAACTTTTGGCTCCCACTAAATTTTCTCCAAATACATGGGGTCACACTAAATTTTCTCCAAACATTTTAGTATAATTGAACTTTGTAATACAATAAATGTAATTAAATAAGAAATGCATCACTACAATTTGAATACATCCCAACAAGCTGTTGACATCTACTCAACTATCAATCATATGCATTCCTTAAAATAAACACAAAAAATGCAAAATAAAAACAACATTTTTTCAATCGAGTCGTTGATTTTGTTTAGGGATGGGCATGGGGACGGATCAGGGCCGAAGACTACTATCTCCACCCCAAAACCCCTTACTCATATCCATCCACTATCCAATCTCCAACGGGGGTTTATTTTTATCCTCCATCCCCGCTCCAAATGGGGAACGGGGATCCCCACGGGGATTTCGGGGATCCAATCATTTTCCCTAGAGTAACAAGTAAATAGTTATAGAAGCCCAATTACAAATCATTTTCCCTAAAATCCAATCACTGGGCAACCCCTGGGCGTGTAAAACTTCATGTGTTTGTAGAACAACATAAAGAGTGCAGAAAAATAGAAATTATGAAGAGTTCTTATGTATATTCATGACATTAATTAAAATTGATCAAATGCAACATGGGTTGTCTAAATACATAATTGTTTCAAAGGAAAAGAGACTACAAGTCTACAACTCACTGTTGATATGCCCAGGAAACAGAATATGATAGCAGCAAATGATAAGTATTCAAAGAACAACACTGACTACCTTCAAGTAGTCTCTGAACCAACAAAAACAGTCTTAGATCACCCAAAACAAGTGTCATAATTAAAATTGAACTAAATTTCAACAAGATATCAACAACTAAGGTAGCATTAGGTAACGGCGTAACGGAAATTCTTAAATGACGCCTGCACTTCACCCTAAGAATAACTCCACGCACTCGCATTTCTATTTATCTGTGATACAAAAAAACAATACGTAGATTTAAACCCTAGAACAATAATTACAGTGAGACCCACGTGTTTGGAGAAATTTTGGTGTAACCCCATATATTTGGAGAAAATTCAGTGAGACCCCAAAGTTTCATAATTCATGAATAGACCCCTATATTTCGGGGATTCGGGGACGGGGCAGATCGGGGACGGGGCGGAGCGGGGCGGGGACGGAGCGGGGAACGGATTCGGAGCGAATTCGGGGCGGGGACATGCCTATCTCCACCCCCTATCCAATCCCCAAACATTTTCAAAAAAAATCCCCATATCCTATCCAATCTCCAAACAGATCTTCATATTGCCGATCCGTTGGGATCGGGGATCGGATCGGATTCGGACGAGGCGGATGAAATGGCCAACCCTTATTTTGTTGTTCCTGTTGATGAAATCAATCGTTTAAACTTTCTTCTCGATCAAGTTTAGAAAGCTTGTCAATCGGGACCCAATTTGTGTTTTTTTAATGATATTTTTCATCTGATTAAATGTCTACTGATATGCGATCCACTTAATTTTTTCTACGACTAATGGATACCATAATATGCTATCTTGCTTGTGGTTCCTTTAGTTTTCAAATTAGAAATCTAGTTGATACTTGATACAACTTGAATTGAAGTTGGCAAACACTTACGCTCACACATGGATACCGTGTCGTACCGTGCCAATGATAAACGTACCGTGCCCGTGCCGGCCCGGCCCATTCGACACCTCTACTTGTAACTTGATTTTAGCATTTAATTTGTAACTAGGATTCTAGATTTATTGTATTTTTTTTTAAATGATTGGATCCCCGTTCCCCATTTGGAGTGGAGATGGAGAATGAAAATAAAGCCCCGTTGGGGATCGGGTAGGGGATGGATATGGAGAAGAGGTTTAGGGAATGAGGGTGGAGATAGTACTCTCCGGCCCCGATCCGTCTCCATGCCTCCCTGCTCAACATTTAACCCTCCAAGATGGGCCCAGCAGAACCTGACACTCAGTCAAACACAACATCATAAACAACAATAGCAATGACAATAAAGTAAAAAGGCACACAAGCAAGCAATAAGCCTCTACGTGTCCGACACATCAAAAGCACCTTAGACTCTACCACCCCGTTTGGATGCCAGAGATGATTTGGGTGGATTTGTAATGAGGGTGGATTTGGTAATGAGGGTGGTCCCACTTCATAAGAAGGGTGAATTTGTAAGTGAGGTGTTTGGATGGTATTTTGAGAAGGGAGATTAGGAAGGTGGATTTGATAGGAGAAGAGGTCAAATGATGTAATTGCCCCTATTTTATTATTTGAATAAAGAAAATGGATTAATTTATTAATAATTACAGTAAATACTGAATAAATACATAAAAATTATGAAAAATACATAATAAATACAAACAAATATTTAAACCATATTTTTTGGGGAAAAAAATTTCGGGTTTTAAATTTAATAAATTAATTAACAATTGGAAATTAGTTAAATTAACAAAAGACATTTTTTTTGTTATTTGAATGGTGAGTAGGTTATATATATTTGGTTGAATGGAGAGTAGATGGTGATTAGGGTGAATGGTTGGTGGAGTGGTAAATAGGTGATTGAATGGTGGTTTGTGGTTGAATGTTTGATAAAACATTTCTTATAAATAGAAAAGAAACTCATTTTGGTATTACAAGCAATTTTCAAATGGTTATACTTGTAGGGTTTTTTTTTTTCCTTAGTGTTATTTAAACAATGCTTTAGAAATCTCAAATGGTTATACTTGTAGGGTTTCTTTTTTCCGTGAAAATGCATAAAATGCTTCATTTTTTATTTTCACTTTAGGGCCCAAATTTTAGGGCTAGCCGGTCTGAGTTGTGTTTGCATGCTATGGAGTATGTTTTATATTTCAGGAATGAATATCAAAAAACAGCTTCTACCTTTATACAACAAGCTCCACTTCATCAAGTAACAGTTCAACAACTTGTAACTAACTCTCCCACCAAAGGCCGTTATTTCCTTAACTGGCAGCTACACCTTTCTTTAATTGAATTACACAGTCGACGTGATTGATGGAAAATAATACTTTTGTTGACTTTTCAAATAGTCTCTCTCTGGTAAGATTACACACAAAAAAAAAAACTAAAGGTATGACCATATGTGCACCGATAGTGCACATATCGGCAGGCGGAACCCATCTACGGGACCCACAAAAGTGATTTATACCGTTTATTAATTTTAAAATATTCTTTTGAGTGGTTCCTATAAGTGATCTATACCGTTTATTAATTTTAAAAAATTAGCTCAATTAGGTACCTATAAGTGCTACACATCAATTTTTCATTCAGAATATAGGATGTTTGATTTTGAATGAAAAATTGGTACGTTACGTTTGATCAAGGACTTATACATATCCGATTGAGCTGATTTCTTACAAGGCCACTTGAAAAAATATCTTGAAATCAATGAACGTTGTGGATTACTTGTGTGAGACGTGTAAGTGGGCTCCACACGCCAATCTATGTACCATTTGTTCAGAGGTTACTACCCATAACAGTAAAGTAAATGTGATTGAAAAAGTAAGTATGACCCACTTTACATCTTCTAGTAAATCAATCGGGCAGTGGTAACAAATTCAAAATTTAAACAAAAACCAAAATGGGATGAGAACCTAACGGCCTTGTTCGGTTAGGAGTTTTGAGGGAGTTTAGTTTAGTTTTGATGATGTAAGCAAGTGTAATAAGTGGAGAGAGATAGAGAGAAACGTGATGATGTAATCAAAACTGAAATAGTGCCAAAACCGGAGCTAAGCTCCCAACCGAACAAGGCCAACATATTTTTAAGGCCAATGATATCATTCAAAATTTAAACAAAACCAAAATGGGATGAGAACCGAACATATTTTAAGGCCAATGATATCATTCAAAATTTAAACAAAACCAAAATGGAATGAGAACCGAACAAAATTTTTAATAACAAAAGGCCAATGATATACCTCCGTTAGTTGACAGTCAAGACAAGCTCCTTTTTATTCATGCATAAACAGGGCATTCCTTCACTCTAATGTTATACTATGAAAACTGGACCACCAATTCAGATATATTAGCTCATGCATTCTAATTAGCTCAAGAAAATCTTTTTCTGTTACTTACGCTAGGTTTGTCTTAGTAGATCAGTTGGCTTATATTTTTCTCTTTTTATTTAAGACAAATTCTCATTTGGTATTTTCGCGTCAAATTTTTTTATGGAGGATTGATACTTCTCGACGAGAGGAATTGAAAAACTAAAAAATTATTAGATGCATAGGTTTATTCAGTTATTTTTTTTGGTCAGGGAATTCTTATGCAGAAGAGCAGTTGGATTCTGGTAAAATGAATGAAGAACACTTTACTATGTTATGTCATCAGGATAAAGTTTCATCAACCTTGTTCTTTTTACGAAGTAGAAACAGGAGAATTTATCTTGGAAGCGGAAGAATTGGTAAAAAAGGGTTTATATAAATAAAACACGCAAGCCCTTATGGGTTGCATCTGAAGACATGGAAAAAGAATTTTCTATGTCAGCAACAGAAGCCCAAGCTTATTGAGTTGTTGGTCTTGTAATCATGGGTTTGACGCAAATACGTGATTTGAGTTTTACTTTATCTGCTTACCAAGTTTTAAAATATGTTCTCAAATAGTATTTCATATTAATCCGGATAAGGTTGGTATAAACCGGCCCATTGTGGATTTATTCAACGTGCCAACTGTTAAGCAACTTGCATTAACAGGAATTACTACAAAAATTTTACAAGTAAAAACCTTTTTTTGTTTTGTTTTTTATTTTACTGTCATTCTGGTTATTCTCAGTTTTTTTCCCTCCAGTTTATTTGTCCTTGATTTTTCCAAGTTTCCTTTATTGCTACAGCTCAAATAAGAGCAGCACGCCTTTGTGCACATTTAGCTCTAAAAGGAGGGGATCCCCATACCATGGAACGGCCACATAAGTTAATGGCAACTGCTATGTCCCAAGGTCTCAAAATTTGCACTGTCAGATTAGATAGATTCAGCAGTCTTCCTGACCATATTGCACATCACATACTTTCCTTTCTGACGATGGAAGACGTTGCTCGTTTCATGGTCACTTGCAAGAGATGTAGAGAACTATGCATAACGAGCCCATTTTTTACTTTCAACGGGTTGAGCGATTTATGTTATAGAAGAGGGCTCCATAATTTTAAAAAACACAATATGTGTATGAGTGCTTTGGATAGGTTCTTGGTGCAACGTGGAAGGAGAAAGATATGTAACTTAAGTATTCGTTGTTGTCTTCGGTTCAGCCGCAATGAACTTTATCGTGCTATTACATGGTTACGTATTGCAGCACAATGTTATGTGGAAGTGCTTGATCTGGAATGTATGTTGCGTCTGGCAGCCAAATTTGCTTTTCCACTCTGCTTATTTACTTGTGGATCCTTGAGGTCTGTAACGGTGAAGTTGAACGGTGGTGTTCTCGAATTGCCCTCTTCCCTAGGGTTTACTAATCTCCAATCCTTATCAATATCATCGGTCAAAGTGTTAAACAAGTGTTTCGGTGAATGGATCTCATCCTTCTGCAAATCGCTTAAGGAATTGCGGCTTGAGAGTATTGAGGAGATAAACAGTATCAACATTAGTAGTTCATCTCTGGTGCATTTTTCATTGGAGAATTCGTCTCCCTCTAAACTCTGCCATCTTAGCGTTGGAGGTGAGAAACTTGAAGTTATGAATGTGGAATGGAGATTTAATTCATCTAGCGGCAAGTCGTTGAAGATTTTTGCTCCCAATCTTAAATATTTTTCGTGGAAGGGGTACCCAACAAATGACAATCATCTGGGTAGCTTGATGCATTTAAAAGGTGCTCAACTTTTACTTGAACCTAAGGAAGATACCTATGAGAACTTGCATCATGTGATTCATGGTGTAAGCAGGATCGAAGATCTTACTCTGGATGATCTTATGACCAAGGTGAACACGCTTTCACGCCTAATTTTTTTCGCAATTATTTCCTTGAATTTGGTGATTTGATTATTGAGGAAGTTTCTTTGAGGGGTTAAAACTTCTTGTTAAGTTGCAGTCACAATCTCTTTTAGTTTCTGTACCGGAGTGTGAAATAAATAGTCTCTGCAATATAGTTTCTGTTGGCTGAGGGATTTCCAGAATTACCACTGTATATGATTTTATGCTTTTTCGCTTTTTTTAACCTTTTATTAGCCTATACCTTTGCGGCAGCTTTAATGTTTACATCCCGATTCTATTATAACTTCCAATATTTTGCCTGAACTGGCCACGTATGTGTGTGAATTGCATTCTTATATTATTCTTGTTGTCTTGGCTTGATTTTTCCATATTCTCTTTCTTTATATTTGTTTATTTCAAGCTTAATGTTTTTCTTGGCAATTTGTAGGTTTTATTTGATTATATTAGTTCTTGTTGTCTTGGCTTAATTTTTCCATCTTCTCTTTCTTTATATTTGTATATTTCAAGCTGAATGTTTTTCTTGGCAATTGTAGGTTTTATTTGAGCAAGGTTGCTTGCCTACTTGCTTCGGTAATATGGGTAGATTGTATATGTATGTTAGCTGTTTAAATGATGACCTAGTCCCAGCAATGGTCTCTCTGATTAGAGGAATGCCTAATTTAAAGTCCATAAGCATGAAATCTTCCCCACCCCCTGCTAACACCAATGTAAGTAAAACTGTACGCTGCACAGCACTGGTTGAGATGTGATTGATTGTGAGATCGAATTAACTATTTTCTTGTTTTGAACTCTAGTTGCAGGCTTCTGGATTTGATGCAGGATACTGGGAATCTCAGAACTTGACATTTATTCACCATCTGCAGCTGGCAGAGATTGAGCTTTTTGGTGGAAAAAATGAGTTGGGGCTAGCATCTTTTTTGCTCAAGCATGCCAAAGAACTAAAGAAGATGACTATCTTTTACTCCTCCTGTTTGCCACAAAATGTTCGTTTAAGGCTACGTAATTGTGCTATGGCGTCTGCTGCTACGGTGGTTTTCCAGCGGAAGATGTGAAGTCTGTCAGCTGTTTCGTGCGGGTTGGTTTTTGCTTGGAATGAGTTGGAATTAAAGTGGAGGAGTAGAATACTATAACAGATTGATAAAGGCTTCATAGATGTGGTTTAGTGAGACCTACTTCACAAACATTCTACTCCAATAGATTGATAAAGGCTTCATAGATGTGGTTTAGTGAGACCTACTTCACAAACAGATTTACTGCTTAATAAAGGTATGTGTTGCACATGTATCTTTTCGACGGTCTTAGTTGATGACTTTTGTTCGTACAAGGAAAACGAGATCATGTATATTTGGAAGTTCAACCCAAAGTGTGATTTTTCTGATGAATCTTTTGGCAAAGCTGTTGAACAAGAACTCAGGCAAGGCATTAACTAATTGTTGAATTGTTTCGTCAGCTTGAAAGTAGGGAGAATTCCTACTAAAACTTTCCTAACCAGTAATAGAAGCATTCTGGGTAGTGAAAATCGCTATTATGTGCTGTTTAGGTAATGAGGGTGAACAGTCAGTTGCATTGTAGATGGGCTTGGAGTGTTTGGTCTCTGCTTAAGGTGTAATGACCTGCGACAATTGTCCTGCTAACTCTTTGTTTAATTGCGTGGCTCAAAAAAGGTTAACGTCGAGTTATACATCCACTCATGATTAAATACATATAACTTGTAATTTCCGTATGTCCTGCTAACTTCTAGCTCCACCACGTGGTTCAAAAAGTTAACCTCAAGTTATACATGTTTCACGTGGCGTTACTATGTGCAATTTGGTTCCTTTCTCTCTTTACTTTTGCAATCTGAAAACATGGAAGCTCTTACTTTCAATGAATTGAAATGTTTACCTCGGAAACCAGTTCAAACATGAAAAAAGAAAACCACTTAATGCAAAGATCGAGTTTGTTTACTCTTTACTCATATATATCTTTCATGAATTAATAGTTATGAACACCAATGTACGTAGTAAATAAAGCATTTGGTTCCGGTAAGGAACTAAGGATTATATGAAGACGTATTCAATTTCAATGTGACAAAAGTGTAGTGTCAAATAAAACACATAATGAAGCAAAAAGAAATGATATGAGAGTACTAATTAAGGAGGGGTGGATAAACACAATATACTTGTCCAATAATCTTTGCAAGCCTCCATTTAAATACCCTCAAACAGGAGTTCGTTTACATGCAAGTGACTCGTACAGTTTGGCTCTTTTTTTTTTTTTTTTTTTGGGGTGATGAAAGAGTCCTTTATTGACGGAGCTAGGTTTTTGATGTTGGGGGGCAAATACTGTTGTTAAAAAAAGGTAAAACTACTGGATAATCAAATCCGTTCACTTGGTGGTGCAGTGGTTGTTGGGTTTGGTTCGTTACGTAGAGAGTGTTGGAATCCTCCGCTTCGCATTCCTTTGATGATCCTGAGGACTGGAGAACCCCATTAGTGCCGACTGGCATAAGATAGCCGGAAGGCACTCCGATGCTTAAGTTAACACAACGGGAGTGATAACAAACTTTCAGAGTGATCTAAAGTAAAAAAGTGGGCGTACCTCTGCATATGGAGTTGTGGTGTATTTATAGGCAAGGCGCGCGTTGGTAGCCCAAGCGTGCCATTCAAGCCTAGACCGTTGGAATGGCAGATGCTACGCATCCGTCCCGATACTCTTTTTTTCAGAGACAAAAAACTTAGAACTCCATACGATACACACAGCCAACTACGTACATACTAAAAAGTAGCCTGGACCATTTTTACATTATTAGGGTACGTACTAGTACTACTGCATTTATGTTTCCATATATATGTACACCATCATCGATCATTAAGCACAAGAGAGACAACTGCAACCGTTAGCACACTTGCAGCCACCTTCAGCGGCCATCCTCTTTGTGCAGGTGCAGGGGTTGCACCCACAAAGGCACCCGCATGGACATTTCTTGTGCTCTACATTGAGGTCATTCGCGCTTGGTACTCCAGTCAGGGATGAAGCTAGGATCCCAACATCGGGGGTCGACAGAATTAATTATGTCAAAAACTAGAGTCAACTTAGAAAGTAATATAATTGTATCTAAAAAATATAAGGACGATTACCCTATACTTGTAATTAAAATAATTATATGACATATGGAGAAGTGAAGTGTTACCATATTTTTTGAAGAAAACCCATAAAAAATAGAGAGACAATAAGAGGAAAATTAAAACTTTAGGAGGCCATTTTGTCTCTTTATGTAAAAACAATTAAAAGGTAATTATGTAATTAATGGTAAATTTCTGAGTGCTGCATCTGTCCCATTGGTAAGGCGTCTTTCCCATTTTTTTTTATGCAGGTTCGAATCCCAGCTCCGTCATTCCCCTTTTTAGTGCATCTGTCCCATTGGTAAGGCGTCTTTCCCATTTTTTTTTATGCAGGTTTGAATCCCAGCTCTGTCATTCCCGTTTTTAGTGCATCTGTCCCATTGGTAAGGCGTCTTTCCCATTTTTTTATGCAGGTTTGAATCCCAACTCTGTCATTCCCCTTTTTAGTGTTTATATAGTTAAATAAAATATACCTCTCCTTGAAATTTTTAGTGTGTTGAGACCCGAACCTATACTAAAACTCACTTATTTAGCTTTGCCACCACAAAGCCATTTATAATAATTCTATTTTTTATACAAATATATTATTTTACCTAAAATTTTATGTTAAAAATATAAAAAAATAATAATTGTATTATTATTTTTTTTTTTAAGTGGTGAACCCCCTTAGGAAATTTTTGGATCTGCCACCGCCCATAGGATTAGAAATTATGTTTTTATTTATTTTATTTATACTCGTCTTGGTTTTTACTGATGATTATGAGAAGTATGATATTATTTCTGTCAAAATATAATATCCAAAAAAAAGATTAATAGCCCGGGATGGCTGCGGCCGGGCTATTCGTGCTTATCTTTTTGCTGGGCCTGGATCATGTTCAGCCTGCCTCTACCAAGCCGATTTGGGTCCCGGGCCTCAGGCCTAGTCCATCATGCAGAGTCTTGAACTTGAAACACTCTGGGCTTAAAAGATCTCTGCCTAGGCCCAGTAGCAGACTTCCACCATTTTATAAGGTTATTAAAATTCAGTTGAAGTACGACTACCTTATCTTTTGTATAGTATACAGAAATTCTTTATAAATTTATTCTAAATATTATACTTTTCAATATTGCTCTCATCGGGTTGAAAGTGAAAAAAAAAAACACAAATTTGACTCAACAAGTAAAAATACTCCGAGAAAATAACAAGAAGCCCTTTTTTATTTATAAGGTCAATTTAGCCTCACGAGCAAGCGTAAACAATAAAAAGTTAAAAACCTAGCAAAGAACGAAATCAGATAAGAAAAAAAATGCAGCCTTCATTGAAGAGAAATGTATATATTTTTTTTCTTGGTACCACTCTGTAATAATGCCTTGGCGAATTTCAGGCATCCAAGCATCTCTTTAATAATGTCACAGTGGAATCAAGAGGTAAACAAGCAGCTAAAAATAAAGATTTTCTTTAAAATGGGGAATTAATTGCTTTCTGAAAACACACTTTTCCGGTTTCCCTTTGCACTTCTTAATTCTTACCCTCTCCTTCTACTTCAGTGTGTTCAGGCCAACTATTTACATAAACATAAACTATAGTATATACATACGTAGTTAGCGTGCCTGGGCCAACTATGCACATAAATGTATAGAAAGTAGTATAGTATATACATGTGTAGTTATCAGCGACTTGGATGTAAGCAGAATCATGGTTTTGGTTGGAAATTGCATGGAGGGTGGTTTATTGATGCATGAATCAACTTTTTTTTTTCTTTTCTTGTGATTTTTAATTTATATTTGACTTTTGTGTTATTGTAGCCAATATTGTCAGGGTGATTCGGAGTTATTTATAAAACTTTTTCACGCAGTTGAGGTGGTTGGAACGCAAATGAGCCAAGTTTCGTGTAAGCTTCTTCATACCACGAATCTATATGTTTGAATCATTCTTTTAATTAGTTTTTTTTCTTCCCCAATTGACTTTAAGGAGTCTATCTTTTAGGCTTTATTTATTTATTTATTATTTTTCTTTCTTTTTCATATCCCTTCCAAAGTTATCCCGCACTAGATGCTCCCACAAATATTAATCCAAACATGGCCTTAGATAGAAAAATAAAAGTCTTGTTTCATAACTTTCATTACCTAACCCATCTAAAGCAGGGGAATGTATAACTAGTCCTTTATTTTTCTTTCCTCTTTACATGTTTATAGTTCCAACAAAAAAAAAAATAGTAGTTTTTAATTCTCCATCCAAATCAGTAGGCAGAGGTTCAAGTAGTTAATAGCTCGTTTGAGATCGATTCGTCGAGTCAAAGGCAAAAATACGTTTTGAACTTGTAAGTATTCAAAATCAAATTTAAGTAACTTACTATTTGGCTCGATAAGTTTTTTTTTTTTTTTTCTTTTTGATAACCGAGGAACAGCCCTACGACAGGCCACTAATTGGACCCACTGCACGACCCAAACCTCGGAGGGAGCTGGCGTAACCCACACCAGTCACGGTCCCCCACTTAGCACAGGTACTCACCCTGCGGGGAATCGAACTCCTGACCAAAGGGACTACCCCTAAAGTCAGGCACTCGCCCTAACCGCTGGGGCAACCCCTGGGTGTGTTGGCTCGATATAGTTGCTCAAGCTTGGTTAGTAATCGGCTAATTAGAAGCTCGTATAAGACTGTTCAACTAAAATACTAATCTAATTTGAAGCCATCTTTAAAATTCATTGAAGTTTTTTTTTGTTTTTTTTGTTTTGGACAATTAAGTCACTATTAGGCTCGTTTAATTCATTTATTGGTCCTAGTTGTATTTGTTCATTGTCTCAGTTTCAGCATATTAATTTTTTTGCAGGGTTCCAGCCTAAAACCAATTGGCTATAGATGGAGTAACTTTTAGATTATATTAATCAAGTTTGGGTGGTTTAAATGAATTATGTGAGATATATCATTTGAAATCTATTTTTTCTTGCATTTCTGTAATTAAAAATTGTTTTTATGACCACTACAATCACCTTTCCCAAAATCCATCCACAGGTTGAGTATGTGTTTGGGTATTTTTTCCTAAAGAATATCGATATTTTTTTTTTGATCGGAAGGAATATCGATATTGATTCAAGTAGTTTAGGCTGTTTAGCCTTCATTCAACATCGATTATACTCTTTTATTTCATATCTATGATAAGTTTATATTTGCTAAAAAAAAAATCTGTTGTACATGCATTAATCCAGCCATGAGGTTAATTAATGCTACTTTAAATTTTTGAATTTAATCCAACAAGTAATGCCACTTGGATTCCCGGGCTTCATTTTTTTTTTTGTCATTTGTCATATCTAATATATTACATGGGGGGGAAGGAACTCGATTCCGGAATGTAGTGTGGGGCATCCAAGAGCTCTACCGCATGAATTAGCCACTACTTGCTCCGGTCATCATTAAGTGGTGAATTAGTTTTAGGTGTAAATACTTTACGAGGTTTAAAGCGGAATTCGCAAAATAAGCTCCTTTTGATTTTAAGTGTTGAGATTACAAAATGTTATTCCTTCTATGCAACCTATTTGTGTAATTTTGAATAGATTTTACGGCCGCCTTCGCTAATATTCGCATTCAGACATTATAATTAATTTGATTAATTTCCCACATCCGAAAAAAATGAAAATAAGTGTTTCTACAACTAAAGGTTCAGCTGGCCCTGAAAAAAAATATAGGAAAAATAACAATATTGCATAATAACTTGGCCTTTTTTCCTATTGATCCGCAGTCCAACAAACCAATTTGAACACAGTCCAGCAAACCAAAGGTTCAGCTGGCCTTGGTTTCTTCAGTAATGAATTACAACTTGCTCATTCTAGGGTTAAGACTACAATGAATCTAGTCTTCCAAATGATCCACAGTCCAACAAACCAATTTGACCACTATCCATTTTAAACGGTTTTCCATTTTTTTATTCATACAAATTAAAAGATTCGCCGGCGCAGTTAATATTAAAAAATTGAATAACATAGGAATTGTTTACAATTGTTTAAACATCTACTTGCAATTATAATTTTAAAAAATGGGGAAACCGTGTACGTTATCAGCTTTTCATGGGTTTATAAAACCTTATAATTATAATTTTTTTAACCAATTCCTTGTGCTACGGTCTGGTAATGCTTTTAGAATCTTAATTGAGTGGATCACAAGAGTAGTAGCTCTTGTATTTTGTGTACATAAATGGGTTCAAGTTTTGATTTGATTGTCATAATTGTGAACTACTCCACAGGTTTGCTAAATGAACCAAAAGCTACACTAGCTCGAATTGTAGTTCGAAAATTAAAAGCTCGTTCAAATTTCTTTTTAAACTTGTTAAAATTTTTAATATAAGGTTGAACAGTTCACTTTTCTGCTCGTTTATCAACACTGAGCTCGAGTAGCTAAGTTTGGTTTACAACCCTTATAATTCGTACTCTCTTGTCCCAATGTTTGTCCAGTCTGCAAAATGAGAACTTAAAAATAATCAACTTTTTCATGGAAATTTCAATAATTTACTATATATCAATGAGTTCTTCTAATTTATGAAAAAAATTAAAAAAATTTCTTGGATAAATTGTATTACTTTTGAATCCTTATTTTGCAGACTAGACAACTATTTTGGGATAGAGGTATCACATACGTAATGCTGATGAAGTTGGGTTGTTATTGATAAAACCTTTAATTAGTTTCTTTAAGTAACCCTGATTAACGGGATTTACATTGATCTGGCAAGACTAATTTTAGTTTTTTCTCACATTGAGATCAACAATGTATGTTATTTACAGCTAATTGACTTGTTAAACCAGGAAAATCAAAAAAGATTTTTTTTTTTCCGGAGGAGATCGAGCAAAGGATTGAGGATGGAAAGTGGAATTAAAGCTAATGATCTGATTAATCAGAATAATTAATCATAACAGTGGATTTGCAAGTTGATCATATGCTAAACTTTAAAGGGAAGATCTATTAATTAAATTGGATATTTTAGTACAAAGTATTTGTAATGACAAAGGAATTAGTCATGATAGTGACCCATATGGTGCAAATGCACTTCATGTTTGGCGTAAATGACAAGAAGAGTGTGAATCATACATAAATATGGTTTCAGGTGGAAAGATTGGGCCAACATTTGAAAACAATTAACTTGTGTATTTTTTAATTGTTGAGAGAGAGAGGTGGGGTTATATATATAATCTTGCAATAGTGCTACACACTGACACACACAACAACCGGCAAAAACACTGATAACAACTCTTCGCATACGTGTGGGAATCATTCACGGCCCATAAATACGGGGGCTTGATGCGTATGTCAGGGGTTTTGGTCGGTGTTGTAGTCGGTTGAAATCTTGTGGTTAAAAGACAATATATATTTCCTTTTGTGAAGAATTAAGTATCTCTTGGGACATAATTTTCATTTTGTTTAGTATCATTTTTTGCTTTTTTTTTAACGGCAAAAATGGAATTTTATTAATCAAATGTAGGAGATACAAGAGATTAAAAAGACAATAGAATAGGCATTACAATGAGAAAGAAGCATCTCAATGAGGTTGTCACGCAATACTCTCGACAATCATGTCACTCGAGTCCTGAAAGAAGCATGGTTGGCAAGTGATCTAACCAAGCTCCAATAACAGAAGGAAAAAAAAAAACCGCAAAGGGACATAAAATCCCATTTAGTACTACTTTTTTCTTGGTGGAGGTATTTTGTGACCTTAACCCTAAGTAAACTTAAGGGGTGCTTTGGCTAATAATCCAAATTATGGATTATTGGATTATTCATTTTGTCTTTATTCAATTTTTTTTTTGCATTTCTTAGTTTTGCGTCAAGATTTTGTGGTTTCTGAATTCCTCTAGATGAGACGAATCTAACAAGTACAAAATTATAGTCAAAACTCAATTTTTTTTTAATAAAGCCAAAATACTTGGATTATTGGCCAATAATCCAAGTATTTCGGCTTTATTCAAAAAAATATTTGGTTTAACCATAATTTTGTACTTGTTAGATTCGTCTCGTCGAGAGGAATCCAGAAAGCACAAAATCTTGACGCAAAACTAACAAATGCAAAAAAAAAATTGTCTCGAGTCAGCTTGCGTGCACCTTGAACTAATTCCTACAGCCCCTTCCACAGCAGTTTCACACGCTTACGCGTAGGGGTGAGGTTGGAGCAAATTCCTTAGTCACAGGCCAAAACCACTTGGCTAATCCCTTGGGGTTGACGCAGAAGTTTTTTGCTACAAGACTCGACTCTCGCGCATGTATTATCAATTCTCATGTTGAACTCGTCTACGCAGGCTTTGCTCTAAATTTTACTGAGTCCATTGTAACGGAGGATGGATCCATCGAGTTGTACATTGAACTATAAAAACAAAGTTTGATCAGTATATTATTTTTTTCCCGAATAATATCTTTCTTCTATTTGCATTTTCTCCAACCGACCAAAGTATAGAATAACACAAGTGGGAACTGCGGGAAAGTGAACAGAGTCTTCTTCAAAATGTGTGTGTGTGTGTGTGAGAGAGAGAGAGAGAGAGAGAGAGAGAGAGAGAGATGCAATGATCCTAGCTCTCTGTTTGGCTGCCCCCACCTTCTCACTCACTTTCTGATTCACAATTTTTTCTATTAATTGGGGCCCATTCTAATGCACAGACCCTACTAAAAGTCAGCCCATCTCATGCCACTTCATGTTCAATGCACCTCTCTCCCCTATCAGAAATTCACAGTCCATAAAATTTAACCCATGAATAAATACTTATTATATATATATATACTCCATCCGTCCCAAATTGGATGTTTATTTTTTAAACCCGTGCCATTTTTCGATTGTTATATCTTTCAAAAATAGTGGACCGGTTGTGTCCTTTCATTTTCGTTTAATATATATATGTTTTTGCTTGCTCAAAAAAAAAAAATGGACATCCAATTTGTGACGGAAAAGTACTTATAATGATGAATAACCAAATCATTCTTCTAGTTTGACAAGTATATATCACCAAATGTGTACCTAATAGGCCGATTTTTCACTCCCAATGTCCCACTCAACCATATCAAACCGGTTAAGCCATTGGGGTCAAAATGGAATTATCAAAATTAATATTCGGCATGCTATAGTGTAAAAAAAAAAGAAGAATAATAATAATATTGCTATGCCGATGCAGTGCTATTTTAGCGCAATCTCAAATTCAGACGATTGGATTATACTAATCTTGTTTTGTACTGCAAATCAAACGACTTGGATGAGGTGAGGAAGATGGTATTGCCATTTTTATGGGCATTAATTTGTGATTTGTGATGTTAGGATTGACACCAGAATCAAAGTATTGCAAAATGATTGTGATCCTATCGCATTTTATGGGAGAAACCCATATTATATCAAGATGAACAAAGAGTAAACTCAAGCATGCATGACTCTTTTTTTTTTTCTTTTCGAAAAGAAGATTTTATTTGTAAGAAGTAGTTTGGTTGGTTGGTTAATTGGGCACATTTTCTTCGTGATTTTCTTCATGAAGTTGTTAGAATTCATATTGATCAAAATCATTTGGGTAAGAAAGAACTTTTTTGAATCTGATGACTTTTTTTTTGTTCGATTCGCTGCTATTCCAGTTGAATAAGTGAAATAGATAAAGGTTGATCTATTTCACTTATTTTCGTTTTAATAACTCAACTGTTCGGACAACTTACACCCACTTCGACTAATCATGAGCTACCTGGCTCAACCACAAATTACACACATTTGTCTAGTGCTAACTAAATTATAATGGGTGAACTTAATTTTTGGTAAAAAATAAAGCCATTTAAAGCCATAGCCGTAGAGCCCTTTTTTCCCTTGGAGATTGGCATGCTATTGGAGTGGATACTTTGGGCAATTCTAGCCAAAACAATGCTTTATGGGCTAAACTGAGTTTAGTTTCGTGACAGGGCAGCAATGTGCAAAATTTTAAATTAGGTTATTCTTGGAAATTGGTTTGTACCCACCCCATCAATTAACCCATGAATTTCTCTTACTCAATACTGTACTTTTTGACCATGGAGCTGGTTACATGCATTGATTCTTCTTTTTGTTGGTGGAGCTGGTTAACCATAGAGTCGATAAAATCAACTAAGCTACTCGAATTCGAGCTTATCTGTCCATCATATGTTAGTTCAACACCAATTTGGTACTTATTAAATAAACAGAATTTCAATAATTATTGAAGCTTGATAAGTTTTTATTGAACATGCTACTACTTGTGGCAAAGTTATTTGATGTCTGGAAAAATTCAAGCAACTCAAGATTGACTCGTAATCAAGTTGATTAATGCTAACGGCTCACCTGGTAAACAATTCAAACTTAAAACTTGTCCGGTGTTCAAACTAATTGAGCTCAAACACTTTATTGTTGAGCACGGTTGGATCGTTTATCAACCGTATAGTATGTATATTTTATTACTTTTAGAGAATCTTCGATTTTTTAGTGAACTTTCTTTTTGGCAAATATTCTTTTCATTCTATGTTTATTTTCTAATTTAACCTCCCAAAAATAATTCCTTTCATTTTAAGTTCTTGTTCTGTTATCTATTCCCTCAAATTTAGTTTCTTGGATTCTATTGCACATGATACAAGCTAAAAGCAAGAATTAATGCGCTATTTTCTTGGATTCTATTCCATATAGTTTCTTATTAGGTTCTTAATAGGCAACTTGCCACACTTTGGTAGATTTGAAAAGTGCATATTCTTCAGGGGTTTGTAATTGAATATTATTCACTAAAATTTTGTCAATTTTCTAATAATATTTAATGTGGGGTTGTCATCTAGTACACTGATCTAATTGCTATTTTCTTGTATTTTCTTGTTGGAATTTGTCCCGCATCGATTACTTATCACCTCGAAAATTAGTTTATGAGTTTGGACGTCCTTTCCACTCATTGCATATTGGTTTAGTGTATGGCACAAACAACGGGAAAAAAACTCCGAAGACTTAGCTCTGATTTCAAGTTAAAGCATTCCAGATCGTTGCCAATTAATTTTGAGTTAGATGCTTTAACATTAATATTTCATCATTTTTTAATTTCTCAAGTGGAGTGGAAAATAATATGCTTTAATATCCAACGGGAATTATGGAAACTCTGGCGACTTTGTGACCACTAGAAAGTCTAGAGCAACGTTAATTAAAGAGGTAAAAAAACTAAGGCTTGTTTTTGCTAGATAATTGAGTCCACTAGATGTCTGGGGCAACGTTAAAGAGGTAAAAAAAACTAAGGCTTGTTTTTGCTAAATAATTGAGTCAGGTTTTTTTTATTTTTTTATTTTTTTGCATTTTTTAGTTGTTCGTCAATTTTTTGTGGATTATTAGTTCTTCTTGACGAGAAGAATTTTAAAAGTAAAAGATTATCAACCAAATTAAAATTATTTACCCAATTAAACCTTAATCACACATCTTAAAAGAAGGAAATAATGCATTTATTGCATACATTGCACACGATACAATATCTTATTGGCCATGTTCGTTTGTTTGATAGAACTATTAGTGATAGGATTAAAAATTCAAGATATTGCATATCTTACATTCTTATTTATTGTGAGATTACGCATCCGATGCAGGTTTAATTTGGATTGGAAGAATTTTAACCGAATATCGGTTATTTAATCCGATTAGAGATTAGTACAATTTGATGTTCATATCCAATCAAACAAAAATGAATATGTTAGAACTTGTGGCTCATATGGAGAGGTACCAAGAAGTTCAAGAAAAGAGGTCAGATGCGGTCCATGCGGAGTAGAAGACAGGCCATGTACTCGGATTAGGGTTGGGAATAGAGTAGGGATTGTAAACTCTGTAACTATCGATCAATAACAAAACTCTCGCTCTTCCTCCCGTGGAGGTACCCGATTTTGAGGAATCACCTGATAAATCCGTCTAAATATGGGCAAATATGGGTTCACCCATTTACAACCCACATTATAAAATGAGTAGGTTGGTTTGAAAATTGCCACCTCTGAGAGAAACTATGGGAACTTGAACCCAAAAAGCACTAGATCAATGTCAAGTAGCACACAAGCATAAAAGCATTCATTCATTCATTCATTGTTGATTACTCAGATTAAGATGTACATTCAGATGGTAAAGAGTTGGAAATATTTCTAAATTACCAAGTGGATGGAAAAAAGCCAAAGGTAGAAAATGATTTTTGATAGCTGTGTTTAATTCTGGCATTGAGCTGAGGAGTGAGGAATGTAAGAGAGGGGATGGCCCTTTTCCAAGTGGCTACTTTGTCTTGTGTGTGGCTTGCAAGTTTTATTAATTATGATGTAATTATCTAATACTCCACTACACTTTGGGTGAATTACAGCATCAGCTCTAGTAGTTTTGGTGAGATTTCATTTTGGTCCTCATGATTCAAATTCCACATAGTTTTCCAAAATTATTCCCTTTTAAACTTTTTGAACCCATATACAATTCAACTTCTGTTTCAAATCTTCTTTGAATAATTATGAAGGATATTGTAAATATTTTCCAATAACTGAGCTCTAGGAAGAAAAAACATTTAGTACATAATTGGGCCCTTTATTTTCACCCTTACTCCATTTGGTCTCTCTATGTTTAAGTGTGTAATTCTTTTAGTTTAAACATAAACGTGAACTATGGATAACTTTATGTTGAAACGGGGATGAAAACTCACCGACCACGATTGAAACTAAACTCTCTAATATTCAACAAAAATAAGGAACTTTGGAAATTGCAAGCAGAAAACCAGTAGATCAATGTCAAGTAGCGGACACAATTGAGAACCTTATTGATATGCCAGATTCAGATGTACATTCAGATTGTATGAGTTGAAAGTATTTCTAAATTATCAAGTCGTGTCAGAATGACAGTAATGACGTGAATTGTGAATTACGAAACGTTGAAATAGAGATCGGATTGCAAAATCCAATTCGCCGACTACGATTGAAAATGAACTCTTTAATATTCAACAAAAACTAGGAACTTTGGATCAATAACAAAACTCTGTAACTATCGATCAATAACAAAACTCTCGCTCTTGCTCCCGTGGAGGTACCCAATTTTGAGGAATCACCTAATAAATCCATCTAAATATGGGTTCACTCATTTACAACCCACATTATAAAATGAGTAGGTTGGGTTGGGTTGGGTTTTAGGTGGGTAGATTTGGGTGTGGGTTCATGAGTTGGGTTGAAAATTGCCACCTCTAAGAGAAACTATGGGAACTTGAACCCAAAAAGCACTAGATCAATGTCAAGTAGCACACAAGCATAAAAGCATTCATTCATTCATTGTTGATTACTCAGATTCAGATGTACATTCAGATGGTAAAGAGTTGGAAATATTTCTAAATTACCAAGTGGATGGAAAAAAGCCAAAGGTAGAAAATGATTTTTGATAGCTGTGTTTAATTCTGGCATTGAGCTGAGGAGTGAGGAATGTAAGAGAGGGGATGGCCCTTTTCCAAGTGGCTACTTTGTCTTGTGTGTGGCTTGCAAGTTTTATTAATTATGATGTAATTATCTAATACTCCACTACACTTTGGGTGAATTACAGCATCAGCTCTAGTAGTTTTGGTGAGATTTCACTTTGGTCCTCATGATTCAAATTCCACATAGTTTTTTCATAATTATTCCCTTTTAAACTTTTTGAACCCATATACAATTCAACTTCTGTTTCAAATCTTCTTTGAATAATTATGAAGGATATTGTAAATATTTTCCAATAACTGAGCTCTAGGAAGAAAAAACATTTTAGTACATAATTGCGCCCTTTTATTTTCACCCTTACTCCATTTGGTCCCTCTATGTTTAAGTGTGTAATTCTTTTAGTTTAAACATAAACGTGAACTATGGATAACTTTATGTTGAAACGGGGATGAAAACTCACCGACCACGATTGAAACTAAACTCTCTAATATTCAACAAAAATAAGGAACTTTGGAAATTGCAAGCAGAAAACCAGTAGATCAATGTCAAGTAGCGGACACAATTGAGAACCTTATTGATATGCCAGATTCAGATGTACATTCAGATTGTATGAGTTGAAAGTATTTCTAAATTATCAAGTCGTGTCAGAATGACAGTAATGACGTGAATTGTGAATTACGAAACATTTAAATAGAGATTTTTGCAATTCGCCGACTACGATAGAAAATGAACTCTTTAATATTCAACAAAAACTAGTAACTTTGGGAATTGCAACCATAAGACCAATGTCAAGTCGCAAACAATTGGAAATATTTTAATACGTTAGATTCAGATGTACATTCAGATTGTAAGAGTTGGAAGTATTTGTTAATTATCAAGTTGGATGAGAATGACACTAGCACTGATGTGTTGGGGGTGTTATTTTTAAGGAAAAGTAGATGGAGAAAAGCTTAAGCTAGATCATGGTTTTTGATAGCTGTGTTTCTGGCAGTGAACTGGTGAATCAGGCAGGAGGGGATGGCCCTTTTCCAAGTGGCTACTTTATTTTAATGTGGGTCACAATGTTTACCGTAGGAAAAGAATTATGATGTAATTATGTGATACTCCACAATTTGGGTGAATTACAGAATCAATTCTAAAAGTTGTAGTGAAATTTCACTTTGGTCCTCGTGATTCCATTTTCAAACATGTTTTCCAAATTTATTAGCTTTTCAATTTTTTGAACCAATATACCCTTGGACTTAAGTTTCAATGTAGTCCATATCAAATCTTCCATGACCAAATATTGGCACTATTTCAGACAGTTCATAATAACTCGAGCCCAAGGGATAAAAACAAACCCATTATTTCACTTTTTCCCTCTAAGTTTAAGTGCAACTTTTTTTTTTTGCAGTATTGTTGTAGTTTATGTTGAAAACGAGATGTAGTTTCAGATTCAAATCGGTGAAACTGAAACACGAGAAGCAGGATGAAATCTCCAATAAAATTGTAGGACTAGTAGTGCAGGGGTTTTGGAACCTTAATCAACATTATTCAGATTCAAATACACATTTAGGGGTTTTGGCTTTTTTTCAGTTATAACTTCCCATACTTAAATTATTCCCAACATCACTACTCTTTTTTTATTTTTATTTTTTTGAAATCAGAAACAATTCAAAATAGTCAAGTTGGTGACTACAAAAAAAGAGAAGACTAAAGAGAAACAATTCAAAATAGTCAAGTTGGGTGAGAATAAAAGAGGAGTGATGTTGGGGATAATTATGGTAAGTTTCAAGGGGACAAAACCAAACATTGATTATTCTTTTGATTTTTGTAGGGCAGTGAAGTGATGAATCTGAAAGGAGGAGGGGATGGTCCTTTTTGACAAGTCGGTACTTTGTTTTACCTGTAATTGGATCAAAGTTATTCAGGTTCATGCATATGTATTTATTTCGTAATGGTTTTTTCAGCCTTTAAACCAAATGATCGAAGGTACTTTTAGAGAGGAATAAAAATAAAAAACTTTTTTAGAGAATACTTTTTAAAGGATAAACCAATAGATACAGAATTTTTCGTACAGAAAATGTACAAAGCGCTCTCGGGGACCCACTTTTGGGTCCCACACGAGAGATCCAAACCGTTCATTATTCTTAGAACATTTTTCCGAGGGGCCCCACAAAATTTCAGCTCAATCGGACGGTTAGAAGTGCTTGAACCACACTCCCACCGTTTCAAACAAATTTTTTTTGTGGGGCCCCTCGGAAAAATGTTCTAAGTGTAATGAACGGTTCGGATCTCTCGTGTGGGACCCAAAAGTGGGTCCCCGAGAGCGCTTTGTACATTTTCTGTACAAAAATTTCTGTACCGGTAGCAGGGTCCCTTTTTAAAATTCTCTCTCTTTTCTTAGGATCCGGAAATTCTGTTTCTTTTTTACATTTTACAGAATGAAACCCTACCCCTTTTTTTAAGGATCAGAATCGTTTATCTTTCTAGATTTATCGATGAACACGAATCTTGTAATTAAAAAAAGTGTCAAATCCCTTTCCTTTTTTCATGATGTCCAATTGGATTTATTCTTAGATTAGTTCATGTACTGATCATAAACACGATAATTTTCATGAAAAGAACTGCATGCAGAGGACTTTTAATCCTTTTAAAAAATTAAAACCGAAAGCAAAAATCAACAATAATTAGGCCTCTAACAGGAATTCGATTCGACAGCCCCATTGTCTCAGATTGTGATTTAAGTGGATAAAAACTCAAATGAAAATATTTATTTCGGAGGGGTGAAATCCTCAGTTCAGTACTCCTACAACATTCGAGAGAAAATTTTACTAAAATAGAATCTATAGTAACACTCTACATTTTATTTTCACAATTATCACAAAATCGTTGCAAAATTTTTTCTTGGCCACATAAGTCATGTCAACGAATATAAATTGCGGTCCCATTTGTATCCATCACAGGGTGTTAATATAACCAAATGATTTTTGTGCATTAGGGTACTGTCATGGGACCCAGGAGGTCTACTGTCCTTTGTGGTCGGCAGGCTCAGCGAACCCCCATCTAAGACGTTCATTTCGCTCATCAACATCTCGGATCGCATCAAAGAATGGACAATGCGAAAACACTTAGGCGAGATGAGATCTGAGTCGTTGATGCTCGAAACGGACTGCCGGATTGGGTCGGCACCCCCTGTGGACCTCAAGGGACGACAGAGTCCCCCAATTCGGAGCACTGTCATGCCACTTTTTGTTGCCGATCATGGGTGTCCAAGTCAATTTATGTACACCTCGACTATTTCCTTTCTCGATCTGATCAAACGCACGCCATTAAAGTGGTTAATTGGCGTGGACGGGTGAGAGAGAATGGCAATATTGGCAGGGTTTAGAGCCTAGAAATGTAAATGGAAAAGGAAAAGGATGGGGAAGAAGACTCTAGAGGGTTCAACGTCACAAAATATGAGTACATTGGACTTGCCATCTTTTTGTAAACAAGAAAACAAAGTTCATTGTACACCACACCCCTTTTTGTCTAAGAGAAGAGAACCCAAAATGTCAGCTACGTAATTGTGGCCCCCATACCATTTTAATTTTTACACCAACTCTCCTAGGATTTCCCTTGTCAAACCCACCAAAGCATACTCTCTCTCTCTCTCTCTCTTGAATTTCATATTGACCACTGAGGTCAAAAGTCAACTATTTTAGTTTTTGTTTAGGGAAATTGTGTACAAGTTCCTCATGATCAAATTAACGTTCTGGTTAGTGTTGGGAGTTCCTACGATGTATTGCTGTATGCAACACAAGGGGGTATAATTTCAATGAACTCGAATCACTAGTCTTGAATTCGTCACTGCATGCAAAATGTTTAATTCGCAGAGAAGAAATGCGCAATAAACACCACATTATTTCGGTTCAATTCAAAGTTCAATACAAATTGATTGAATTGAACTGCCCGCACGCGAGACTAAATAGTTTACATCTCTACGTAATTAATTAGTTGCCTAATATTATACTCCATTTATTAAGCCCCAACATTTATTTTGCTAACAAGTGTGGGTTCAACATTTGCGCATGCCCTCATGACAGTTGGACATTTAGAAATCCTTAATATATGGTTTCCATTGGTATATAGCTGAATGTTTGTGCTCTTATCCTGTCAAACAAACACGTTTTACTTTTATATATGCTTGTTAGTGTTAATACATACAAAGTTGCAAAGTTTTACGCCATTTGCTAACAAAAGTAATTAGGGAAATTCTACTCACACGCATTTCAAATACACCACTAAATAGAGTGAGTTCCACAACATATTTTAATAATCCAGACCATTCATTTTGTATATCTCGATTAGGTAGATAAGATATTGGTAGCAAAATAAAAAATTTACCTTGTCCTTTAGGAAAAAAAAAAAAAAACGTATCGATATCCAAATAATATGATTTTTTTTGCATGACTGATTTACAAAAAATGAACTGCTTAAATGCTTAAAATAGATTCCGGGAGTCCACTTTAGTGAGTAAGTGTATTTGAAAGATGTTTTCGAAATGATGTGTACGTACATAATAACAGAGGTCAAAGTTATTAGCGATATGGATTTGTTGAATTAACTCATAGAAGGCACGTAACTCGAATTAAATTGGGTTCCTGTTATTTGGCACAAGATACAATTAATCCGACCTACCCATTTTAGTCCCAAAATAACCAGTCATGCATGACATTACAAGGATGCATGAAGAGCAAATAAAAGGGCAACTAAATCGTACATAAAGTCAATGTTTGTTATGTTGTCTCCAATTTTGTGAAGTAATGAGTCATGCTAAGGTCTCGTTATAAAGCACCGTATAAATCGAGACCACCTCCTTCGTTACGCATACCATGGCTCCATTGGCAGGATGGGTACGCTGGAGTGGCTTACTCAGTACGATGCATTGTGGAACCTCCAAGGAAAGGGTAAAATGCCTCCCTTATGCCCAAATTATATAATATTAGGGGCTCATTATTGGAAGGGGAAAAAAAACGATTCATGTAGCCAATCTCAATTGATTGAGACTTTAGACTCGATTTTGTTTGGTTTGGGGGCCAATCGTGTCCATGCCATCTTAGGTCTACGTCATATGCTTTTGTAGCGGAGAACTCCTCCGTCGTACTTTTCGACCTCGGAAGACACTTCCTTGTGCAACGGAGGACTCCTCCCAAAATCATAACGTCACTAATTAAAAATTGATATGTCTTTAGTTGGCCCAAAATTTGTTCATTCGATTTCGAATTAGGGGGTGGTTTGCACATTTTAGCACTATTTTCTTATAAATAGTGCACTTAAACCACCTCTTAACAAACTCTTGGCTAATCATTTGTAGGCAAATTTTAGAGAGAGAAAGTGTCTCTAAGTTAATGAAGAGAAGTTAGAATTAGAAAGAAGAAAATGAAGAAGCCGAAGAACGACATGGCTCAGTACTCTCACTACATCCATCCTTGTTCTAGCATCTCTCTTTCAAGTAAGAAAATTGGCTTAACCTTTCACTCTTAGCTCACGTTTATTTTTCTTTGGTTTAATATACCTGTCTAGCTTAGATTTTTCGAGTTACAATTTCTTTAATATTGTTATATTTCTACGTGTTAATTTCTTCCAATTGTGTTACTGAGATTTTGATTACAACAAAAATATGCTTAATGCCATTTGATAAACTTAAATATCTAGTGAAAATTTTGTTGCCAATAATGTTGGATTCTTTGGTTTGGCTAAAACAATATTTAGTTTTTTTTGGTAATGAAGTCCTGATAAATCGGACTAATTAATATAATCTCTCTCAGCTCCTCTCAGAGTCCTTTCAGTGAGTGCGGAGGAAAACCGAACTTGTGACTTTAGGGTGGTAATCCATGCTGAAGGAAGCCGATTAACCACTACGACAACTCCTTGGGTTAAAACTATACGTATGTAGTTGTTGCTAAATGGAAAGAAACTTGACGATAAACTACTTCTCGACAAAACTCAATTTTAGTTGATTTCTGGGCGCTGAAAGTTTCATTAATGTGTTAACTATTAATGAAAAATGGAAACA